>JAOBAT010066772.1:0-23173 GCA_026413305.1 Hydrozoanthus tunicans
GCGCAAGGAAAAGCAGATTCAATCTGACAGCAGTCAAGTTCTTTGGAAAGGTGTTCACAAGCGAGGGTATTGCACCAAACCCAGAGAAAGTTGCAGCCTTACAGGAGGCTGGGCTCCCAGAATCAGCGGCGGAGGTATGCTTCTTCTTGTTCTTTGCGGCAGCAAACGCCGACTTCTTGGAAGGGTTTGCGCAGGCAACAGCACCACTTCGAGCTCTTATAAAGAAACAGGCAGAGTTCCGGTGGACAGCCGAATGCCAGCGGTCGTTTGAGAGAGTCAAGGCCTTACTGTCAGAAGGAACAGTAATGGCTTCCTTCGACCCGCAGAGAAAGACTCAGCTAAAGACAGATGCCGGACCCAACGGAATAGCTGTCACCCTGAAACAATACGACCCACAGGTGAGAAGATGGAGATCGGTAACATACCGTTCCAGAGCCCTTACAGAGGTGGAACAACAATACTCGCAGTTAGTGAAAGAAGCCAGAGCAGTAGAATGGGTCGGGTATACTAACAAACCAGATATACCTGTGCGGCCTACGAGATGCATTTTCGTTGGTCCAGACCATAAGCCGCTGGTACCGCTGCTCACTAATCACCGGGCATCAGCCCCGCTACGGGTGGAAAGAATAAGAATTAGGTTGCAAGGGTTCAACTTTCATTTGAAATTTGTACCAGGAAAGAACGCGGGAATGGAGAATAACGAAGCGGACTATAACTCGAGGCACCCAGAATCAACCTGTGCAGCAGAACACGAGCGCAGCCCGCCGGAGACGGAAGGTGAACTCAAGGAGCCACAAGAAGGAGTCGAAAGAGACATCATGGCGGTTGTGCGGGAGTCAGTACCAGAGGCAGTAACAATACAAGAACTACAAGAGCAGACCCAAACAGACTCCGTACTGTCGGAGCTGAAAGAGGCCATAACACGGGGTTACTTCAAAAGAGGATAGAAGAAACTTCTAGGAGCATCATACGACCCGGTCTTCACTGAACTAGCAGTCGTAGGAGGGCTAGTGGTGAGAGGAGCTAGAATAGTGGTACCAAGGTCGCTCAGAGAAAAGGTTGTTCAGCTAGCACATGCTGCAGGACATCAGGGCATTATCAAGACAAAGGGGTACCTACGCTCGAGACTGTGGTTCCCGGGATTAGATAGAATGGTGGAGGAGCATATACAGCACTGTCACCCATGCCAAGTATTAACGGTTTCACAGGAAAAGGAACCTTTGCGCATGTCCCGTTTACCCGCGGAAGCCTGGCAAGAGGTAGCAGCGGACTTCTGGGGTCCAATACACACGGGAGAATACCTACTGGTAGTCGTATGCAAGCAATCCAGATGGGCCGAGGTAGAGTCTGTCTCAGGCACAAGTGCTAGGGTTCTCGTACCCAAGCTCGACAGAATGTTTGCGTCGCTCGGAATACCTCTAGTGTTGGGCAGCGATAATGGACCACCCTTCAACGGAAGCGAATTTAGTGACCTCAGCAGGTACCTTGGCTTTCGATATCAGCGCAAAACACCGGTGAACCCACAGGCTAATGGAGAATCGGAGCAGTTCATGAGAATACTCAAGAAGTTATACTAGGTTTCTCGGTTGACAGGAGCCAGCTTTAAACAAGAGGTCTACCGCTTCCTTCGGGCATACCGAGCCACGCCGCATTGTACCACCAAGACAGCGCCAGCAGACATCATGTTTCCAAACCGCAAATTCCGCACCAGACTCCCAACAAGCAAGATCCCACGAGAATTGGACTTCGAAGAACTGTACCAAAGAGACTTGGAAAAAAAGATGAAGATGAAGAGTTACGCAGATGGAAAAAGACAAGTGAAGACCTCGGGTATACGGCCGGGAGACTCGGTCCTAGTTCGGAGAGATGAAACCAACAAAGGAACGCCACCGTATGAGAGCTGGCCGTTAGTGGTTAAGTACCGGAAGGGTTCGCAGGTTGTATCACCCGATCTTCGATACATTTTAAGAAAGTACCGTACTGTCTGGAGGATGAGAACGGGGAATGGCTCTACGGAAGCCACCTAGACACCACAACCCCGAGGGATACGGAAAGCGAGGAGACAGAGAGCGGCAGACCAAACCAAATCAGAGAGGACCAAGTTAGAAGAAGTGATAGACAACGTAAAGATGCGGCAACATATCTAGGGGAGAAATATCCAGGATGTGATTTAGGCCACAAACAACAGTAGCAGCTATGACGCGTAACAAAATTTGTTGTGGGTATAGTCGTTGGGTTATCCGTTTTGTTAGATTTCGTAGCGTGACAGAAATATAGTATATAACGCTTAGGACTGGGTCGGAGTACCCCAGTTTACCACGGGCGCGTCGCAGGCCAGGTCACTCAGTGAATGAACAACATGGCGTCTATGTAAAGTAACGTTGGCTATTCTTCATTAAAGCTTTCACACCGCTGAAGAGGCGAACACGGAGTAGCAAGAGATTGTGCTACTGGCATCGTTGTTATGTTTGTCAGTACGGTCAATTGGCGGCGATCAATCTGTCATCCATGTGGTTAAACCAAAATTGCTCCTCGAACCTGAGTTTATCTCTAAAAACTATGATTCCATTTGTTCAAACTACTGTTCGGAAAAAACATGCCAACAAATAAACTTACCGAAGCGAGCCTAATCATTGTAATTACATTTCTTTTCTGTTGCGAATTTCTGTATTTATTAAAACTACTTCTTGCATCTACAAATCAGTCCTCGAACAAATACCGCCGAAGCTAGCCTTATCACATTTCTGTTTTCGGTGCAGAGTACTGAGCAACTTGCATTTTCTTACTCGCAATATTATTTCTAACGTGTTTAAGGTAGTTTCTTTTAATTTTCAAAACAGTTGGCTTAAAACCAGTCAAAGTTTGGTTTCGTTTAAATTACTTTGCGACGCCTTTCACTAAATCACTGAGTCACAGTGTTCACTCAGTGCGGTAGTTATTAGCTTCTTGAACAACTCCATGGAGAGCGGCAAACGACAAATAAAGGCTATGTTATGAAGCGGAAAAGAGACTTAGCTCAGAAATAATCACAGCCGGCCGAGAACGCATGAAGTATTGGCGAGAGATAGATCTAACCAGAAAACAGGAAGAGCAAGACGAAAACTAAGACAATTGGTGAAGCGGATGTTGTTGGCGTGAACGAACGCGTGGTTACGTTCATTACAGAACATTAACCAGTGGAACCAGTCGTGAGAAGTCTAATAAAGTGAAACTCCAACAACCGGCATTTCACACAACCGCGAAGACTTAATGCAAAAGTTCATTACGCAAATATCGCAAGAAAGTCTATACTTCGAAAAAAAGTTCAGAATTGATGCTGGGTTCAAGATCTCTGGGAAAGTGAACAAAACATTCGAGACAAGACAAGCTCGGATCAAGCAAGGACGGATCAGAGAAGCATCCCAACTCGAAACCGGTCTGCGAAACCAAACGGTCAAGGAAAAGGCGGCCGTTGTATTAAACATTTAAAAGCACCAATCTGAGTCTATTACTTGAAATACTTCCCTCTCAACAACAGTAAACGATTGCTGCTTTCGGGCGGGACACCTGACGAGTGTGAAAGCACCAAGGAAGTACTGGCATTATATTCACTAAACCATCAAAATACATTATGTACATGAAAAACTATGACTATGTAAAAGCATTATATTGAATAAAATATTTCCCCCGACAATAGTAAACTATTGCTGCTTTCGGGCGGGACCGGCACCTGTGAAAACACCAAGGAGGTAATGACATTTTATTCACTTAACAAACTACAACATATAATGTACATGAAAAACTATAAGCATTATACTGAACAAAATATTTCCCCCGACAATAGTAGACTATTGCTGCTTTCGGGCGAGACACCTGTGAAAACACCAAGGAGGCACTGGCATTTTATTCACTAAACAAGCTAAAATACATTATGTACATGAAAAACTATATATAAGCATTATATTGAATAAAATATTTCTTCCGACAATAGTAAACTATTGCTGCTTTCGGGCGGGACACCTGTGAAAGCACCAAGGAGGTACTGACGTTTTATTCACTAGCTAGCTGTTACTTAAGAGGAAATAAGTAACTCTAACCGGTTGACTTGATTCGGCTTTTTCTTCGTAAACTATTGGTATCTTACTTGGCTTTAAAGTTTTGTCAATCCTCCGTCCGTGTTCTAATAAACGGAGCGACGCGACAAGTTCTTTTGCGAATCTTTCTCATCTCAAACTTAGGCTAGTAATTTTCATTCTCCTCCTCGTCTTACATCGATGGCGATCCCCTCGAGGATTGAGTTTAGGAGATACTTAGCTTCGTTTTGGCGGGCTTCATTTGAGTTTGGGTTTCTGGCTTGTTCGGGTGTTCTTCTCTAGTTAAGATTTCAAGGTTTTTTGACTTCTAACTGCCTCACTAGATTACAGTTCCGAACCTTGAAGAAATGTTCAATGCTCACATTAGAATCTGCATGCGCAGCTAGCTTCATTTGATTGGGAACTCTAGTCTGAGATCTTGCCGGCCATTGCAGTGTGTCGATGTTTTCCAAAATCGGACCAAAACAATCGTTCTTTATTTCGCACCATGTTTTGTCCACAGAAAGCTTGCTAGAAATAAAAACGTTACAACACAACCACGTACGATTCTCGAGATCTGATCCTCTGGTGAGCACCGCGCAAACTTGCACAAAATATTTCATCCGAGTAAAACTTCTATTTACCGCGCCAAAAAAAAGGTCAAGCCCAAAAAAGGCATGATCTTATTACTTTCAAGTCTTTCGGAACTGCTTCTGTTACAAATATCTTTCACAGGTTGTCATTTAATGAAACACCTTATGACAAAAGTCGACAGACGATTAACAGAGCCGTCACATTCAAGGTGAACATTGGACAAAATTTTCACTTCGTGCAGACCGCAAACAAACACCCCCTGGTCTCAAGCGGTGAGCTTAGGGACAGGGCTTGCGGCTTGTAATGATACGAACAACATCAAAAGAAAAAAAAAACAATCGTACTTCACCTTACATTAAACTGGAAACTTACCTTAAAACAAGTACTGTTGTCTTAGCCTCTACAACATTTACAAATTCCAGATGCGAAGACTATCAGCGTTTGCTGCATAGTTTAGTGCAAGCTTGGACGAGTTGCACGCGGTTTCATAGTGATGTGTAACACCATTTTATGTTTCTAGAATGTTTTTCTGAACAGAAACGAAAGTATTAAAAAAGGACACACTTTGGTTTCTAAGAGACTAAACAAATCGCGAAAAGCTGAGGTAATAGACCTTCGCCATGCAATCTATTTTGTTAAACAGTACGTTCTGCTAGCGCTCACTAATTTAATTAAGCGGCACATAGCTTTTGGGGAACCAATAGAAACTTAGGAACGGGAGGAAAATGTGTGAAATAATCGAAGGAGCGATTGCGTCAGCCATGAGGAAAACCTGGTGTAAGAAACTAGTAGTTACACTTTACAATATTATTCCTAAAACTCACGTATAGGTTTTGGCGAAGTCTTATTCAGTTTTGCCGAGTTTCACTATCAGGGGTGCACAAACTAGTTTGAATTTTGCCAGTAAAAACTGCACCCATTTTAGATCCATAAAATATCTTGTTTTGCTCCAACGTGGCGCATGAGAAACCTGCTGATCAGGAAGAATTCTATTGATTTAGATTTTCTATTTTAGTTGCTTAGTAATTGCCAATATCCTAAACCATGTTTTCGCAACTCTATATTAATGAAAATATCCCAATTTCCATGTTTTCTATACTCTATGTTAATGAAAAATATCCTAAAAGTTTGTACTAAGGTGTTGCTGTACCTCTCCTCAAAGCAGTAGGGTGTTGCCGCATCTTTTCTCAAAGCAGAGAAGCTTTCGGGCCTCTGGGAGCAACTGCTTCTTGTTTAATTTACGCAGTACGAAGTTAGGAGTTTTCTCAGTTATTCTCTAAAGAACCTATCGATATTTTCGAATAGTTATGTTTCTCTTAAGCTGAGCTATCTTCGGAGTTGGTTTTCAAGTCAGTAGTTTCTACTGAAGTTATCGGAACAAGCTTAAGCTAAGTTTCGCTTATAGCTAGATTAATTTTAACACCTAGAGACAATGCTCTAGAGCTGCAATGTAGATATAAGCCCTACGAGAAATCGTTTACTCGCACTCATCCCTTGCACTTGTACTCGCGTACGACGGTCAACTTAGAGTTTGTAACAACGAAACCTACAAATAAATCAAGGTAAAAACTTATGATCGTTGATTGACTCACTGTGTGCCCTACCGTTTGGCTATTCCCTTATCCAGTAAGTCTTATCGACGTAAGTCGAACCATATTCTATCAATAGTATTATGTGATAAATAATTATCGTCGCCGTGAGATGATAGGAAAAGCTCAAGCTTCGAGCGTTAGCCCTTCGTCAGATATACTACCAGCCCCGAGGCCGTGGACTTCGTCCACAACTGAGAAAAGTCATTTTTAGGTATACAGTTTTTTTAAAAACTTTTGAATGCGTCGGCGAGTGGACATAAGCTTGTAGTATATGAGATTGTCTAATCGGCGCGGGTCGCGGGTATTTTTTATGTACTATTAATTTTATAGCGGAGCACCATACACAGGGAGGGGGTCTAGTTGAAAAATTATGGCTTGGATTCCGAGCACCTCACGCATTTTTACAAATAGGTTTCCATAGCAACTGCGTTTCCCATCAAGAACTAGAAATAATAAATGCATCGCTACTATACTCGCTGTTAGTCAGCTCTTCGTTTTCAGAGTTTTTTCCATTGCCAGACATTATATTTTAGTCGAGAGAGGATGTTTCCAACACTTTCACTGTGAGCTTACTACTATTTAGGTCACGTGTTAAGTGTAAGACACCACAACTCCAGGTTGCTATGGCGATCATAACATTGCCGCTGAACATAGCGATCATGCACTACAGCCGAGAACGAGCAACTTTTGGGCTTTATTTCTTGTAACACAGAAAAATATTTAATTATTTTATTACACGAGCCCCTTTTTTACATCATAAAAATGGATATAAGACAATAAGAAAAGGAAAAGATGACTTTGATTTTCATCGTACAGGCACTTTAAGATTAGTCCGTGGGGCGGCTATGTTGTTAGTAAATAGCCGCATGTGCCGGACTGTTTGTTTTTGTATTGAACCCTGTGTATTTCGTATTCGTTTACCTGATAACAGCACGTTGATACTACTCTTATAGACGCCCTCTTTCCTCAGCTGACCGGTTTGTATTAAACGCCACCTCCAACCGTTGATGCTATGGCAATATCAGTGAATCATGCGTGAAATTTTGATAAATTTGTAGACTTAGGCACCGTCTAAAAGCATAGCCCCTACTGATGACGTCAGACCAGGCGACTATGGCGTTGTATTCTTTTCCCACTCCAAGAAATGTTCACCCAAAAGGTACGTTGTTATCTCAGAAATGTTCCGTTCTTGTAATATTTACTTTTCTAGTTTTGATGACGTCACATTAAGTCGTATCTCCACTCTCACGATATTCTAATTTATTTTCTTGCAAAGAAACGCAGTCGCTATGGCAACCTATTTGTAAAAACACATGGGTGCTCGGAATCCCATTAGACCACTATAAAATATAAAACAAATACCCGCGACCCGCAACATTTTACCCGCGACCCGCGATATTTTGCTCGCGACCCGCGACATTTTACCCGCGACCCGCGACCCGCACCGATTAGATAGTCTCTGATCACCGATTAGATAGAATATCTGACGAAGGGCTAACGCTCGAAGCTTGATCAGCTTTTCCTATCATCTCACGGCGACGATAATTTATTTATCACACAATACTATGAGAAAAATCATCGTAAATTGAAAGGTAACTCTGGCAAACCCCGTGCTTTATAAAACGCATTGCTTTATAGGGAAAACGTCTTAACTAGTCAGCTAAAGTGAGGTAAGTTTTTAAAAATAATAATAAAAAGCCAGACCGCGCGCAACTATGAGGGTACATTTGCGGCCATTCAGCTTTTTTGCTCAACCTTTTTAGTTTATGCTAAGTTTTATGCTCAACTTTTACGTAATCTTGCTGGTATTTAGCTTTTTGAGGAGTATAGATTTTTAAATTTTCTTTTTAAGCATTCAGCACTTAACATTTAGACTATAACCTTTAGCTTTTTGCTTTTTGCCTTTAGCTTTTTGCGTGTAGCATTTAGCATTAGTGTCAATCTTGACAATCTCTAGAAATGTTTTAAAATTTTAAGAGTTTCCCCCCGCCCCTGTGTTGTAATAAAAGGAGACACAGCACAGTAGGGGGAAAAACTCTCAAAATTTTGAAATATTCCTAGAGGTTGTCAAGAACTACAGCAAGACAAGACACATAGTAAGTGATTTTAAGTGGATTTTATTTTATATTTGCTCTGAAAATGGACTTAGTTGATAGTGTCCCGAGTGGATGAATACCTACCTAGATGAATACTTTGCAGCATTCGACTGATTGCCTGATGTGAAACCCTCTGACGAACGGAACTCCTAATCAACTGTTCTTCTTCCTCAAAAATCTCCGCCATTTTTGCCGCCAAAAAGCGGACAAAATTTTCGCGCCAATTACGTAATGTGCACGTGGGCTGCAGGCGAAAGCAAACATTTTCGCGCCAAAATAAAGAGGAGGACACGTGAAATCCGAATGCGAGATAACTGGATAATTAATTAAGATAAACTAAATGCCAAAAGCTCAATGGTAAACGCTTAAGCTAAACCCAGTTAGGGCTGTATCCTAAATACTAAACGACAAAAGCTAAAAGCAAAAAGCTAAAAGATCAAAGATAAAAGCTGAACGCTTAATGCTAAATGCTAAAGGCAAAAAGCAAAAAGCTAAAGGTTAAAGTCTAAATGTTAAGTGCAGAATGCTTAAAAAGAAAATTTAAAAATCTATACTCCTCAAAAAGCTAACTGAATACCAGCAAGATTACGTAAAAGTTGAGCGTAAAACTTCGCGTTAACTAAAAAGGTTGAGCAAAAAAGCTGAATGGCCGCAAAGGTACCCTCATAGTAGGTTTCCAGTTCATATAGAAGGTGAAGTACGATTGGTTTTTTTTCTTTTGATGTTGTTCGTATTATTAAAAGCGGAGTCAATGCCTAAGTAACTAAAGGTATTTAAACAAAATGTTGTTCGTACTCAACCAATGTGTTTACTCTGCGATTTTGTATACGTTTTAATTGAGAATTAAATACAATAAACTATATAGCTATGTCAGTTGTTGTTGTAGAGCTTCACTATAATTTGAGGCAGGGAGACCAATGGCTGGGCATGGGGATCCAAAATGAAGAAAGTGTGTATATTTTGATAAACAGTCTGCAACTGAAGAAGAGGTGGGGTATTGTTGGGTTCTGATTTTATTATCAAAATCTATTGAACCACATATTCTTAAAAGTTACAGTAACAAGACTTCACATGAAAACTGATGCATTTATACTTTAAATTAAATGCATTTTTAATTTTATTATTAAAAAATGAGAATGTTTGCAATTTTTTCTCACATACTGAGTGACAAATTTTCATATTTTGGTTTTTCAGTACTCGGCTTAAATATTACAGCAAACAAGAGAGTAGTTACACTACAGTATATAGGAGAGTTTTAAAAGTTGTTATTAATGAATCAACCAAACTTTGGTGTGTTACAAACCATTTGAGACAAAAGTGTTTTTTGATTTTTGTCATGAAAGTACCTTCAATCACCAGAGTTAGGTTGTTTGACAGCTGCTAAATTTTAATCATGGATACCAATTAAACAAAAACTCTTTTGTGCCAGGAGAAATGTTCATTTCTTATAAAATACCTTTTCAAAAAGCTTGAACAAGTGTATTAAATTAAGTTTGAAAACAAAATATGGGTTGAACATTTTTTAAATATTTTACTAGACTATTTCTGTATTGAATACATTTCAGCAAAAAAAATGTTCGATTTAATATGGTCATGTTAACTTATAATTTATGACTTTCTATGAATTTACATAATCTTCTTTGTGGCTTTAAGTTGCCCCTTGACTTAATTTTCAATTGTAAATTATTTTGTCATTAAAGGTACCTGCCTAGAATGGTAGCTCATTGTTTTTGGTTTTTTTTTTTTTTTGCAGTAAAAAGATCTTGGGAGTTAAGAGTCATTGTCTGAGAAAACCGGGCAGGACCAAAAGATGGGGGTCGGCCGTTTGACTTCAAATTTTTACCATATAGTAGACATCGGATAAAAGTAAGAATGGCCAAATATAAGCCTCAACGGAATTTTAGTTTTCGAGATCACCACCCCCCTCAGTTTTGGCCTCAAAAATGCCTAGAATCGGCTGAAAATTAGGTCGAATTGGATGGACAGTTACATCAAAAGTATAAAACAAAATAGCGCCGTTTTCATTTCATAGTGTTGCTTGACATCTAAATAGTAGGTTAAACTTAAAAAGAACATCTTTATCAAAACGGTTTTTGTCGGGCGCTCTGTTTTGCGAAAGGGTCACGCGAGAGTTTGAGTTAGGCCGCGATTTTGGTTTTTTACAGTTTTTTTAAAAGTTTATTCAATTGCATTAGACTAGAAGCGTTTGTTCGTATGATAAAAGAAATTAGAGCGTGGAGAAATGAATCGTGAGAAAATAAAACGCGCTCAAAGTTACTGTATTTTCATAAAACTAGGCTAATTAGCATATCAGACATTACACAAACTTTCCTCTTAAAAAAGAATGGAGCTTCCAAAAATCGCTTCACGCTCGGCATCCAAACTTCAATTAATATCTGATAGCATGAGATTCTGTTCTTTTTCCTGTGAGCTTCAGAAATGAAAAATCCAAAAATATTTACGTTTTTTTTGTTTGTAAATGTGGTCTTAATTAGGTAACAATTATCACGACACGCAACTATTAAGTTTCTAGAGAGAGTGTCTCAACGCTAACAATGTCTACACGACTAACCGATATGAATATGAACAAAACATTCATAACTATTATAAAATGTTCGTAAGCAGGTCAGTTCAAAAAATATAATCAAAAGCAATAATATCAGTTAAATATAGATTGCACGTGATGAACCACGACGTAAGTGTTTTTTTTTTTTGCACAATCGAAATACTCGTGCCATATATCAGTTGCAACCATGAGTGGACTGAATTTGTCCTGCTCGTTTGGCTTGCATGGCTCTTCATGCGGTCCAAACTTAAATGTTACTACAATTGTGCCCCATTTAAGCTGTCAAAGAGACATGACTACTCACCCACAAGTCTTGGCGCGAGTATTAAGCGCCCAATTGACAAGGAGAGCAAATTATCAGAAGTAGATCTATTTAACACTCAACCGTGCGGGCCGATTCGCAGACGAAGAACTCGCTATTCTGACAATCTGCCGTAAACATAGGAAGGAGTTAACATTTGACTGGTCTGGACGAAAAAGGAAAACCTGCAGTTATCCGTATCATAAAGGACGACGCAGCAGATGAAAAACTTCGAACAGTCAATGCCTGTATATCTGATGAAGTATTTGCTTGTCACGGAGTAACTGTTCCTACCTATAAACCGATTGTTGTTCTGCTTTGCTTTAGTCCTTTTCCTTTACGAAATTACTTTATTTTGTATTTTTAAAACACACGATTTTTCATATGTTCGACTATTACGAAGTTCGTACACAAAATAAATGTTTACATACATACGTACACTATTTTTGATCTCAAAATGTGCAACAAGTGCTCAGCTCTCTTGTGCCAAGTTTGTTCCCTTGTATGTCACGTGACGGTGCCACCAGGGGGTGACGTATTTTTTTACCTTCCAGCCGAGGAGCTTTAATAGGTATCGTTCAGGCATTGACTGCCTATGGTGGAGATGGATGGTGGGGAAAAAAACATTTGAAACAAGCTAAAAGCGTTATCAGATCTCAGATAGGTTTTATTGATGTGTGGTTATTCGGCCTTGTTGTCTGTAAAAGATTGTCTAAGATGGCGGCTACCAAGTAAATGTTCGCAAACACTTATTAAAAACTTGTACAAAACACTCAACATCAAACTTGTGCTTATTTTTTCTGGCAACTGCATTTACAAGACAGCTCAAGCCACGCTTTCCAAAAAATTCAGACATAGAGGATGAAACTTCATGGCCCAGTTGACGATAATCACAAGGCATGTTTCACCATCAAGACTTTTCATGGCGTCTTGTTTTGCTTCCTCCTGCATAACAGTTCTTAGCAAATGGGGTTTTGATGTATGAATTGCTGCTTCTCATTGACTGGAGTCAAATTGAAGCCTACTTCTTCGAACTTCGTCTACTTCAATGGTTTTGAAATTAGCTTCAACTTCGCGCAAGAAAAGTTCGACAGATTCACAGCGATCACAGTCCGAGTTGTGCTTGTACGAACATTTGGTTTGGTATTCTACGTTTTGGGGGTCACTGAGAGGGTATAAGAACAGCAATGATGTGGGTAGTTTCCTGCTCGTTCTACATGAGCCTTTCAGGTACCGCTTGCCCTCTTTTATCTTGTTTTCAATGATTTTTTCTCATCATCCGTCTACTCCATAGTCAGTCAATGCCTGAACGATACCGATTAAACTGTCGATGGCTTCTGTGCCCTCCGCTGTCACATTATCAAGACCTTGCAGAGCTTTCTGCATCGACGCACTGCAGGTATCAGGAACCTTATAAAACGATCTCTCTCCAACTGGCTGAAACTGTTGCTGTTTACAATATGCCTGATACTGCTCGGTAATGCGAGTGGCAATCAGCATTCACACAACGGCAGGAATGGCTATACGTTCACCAGAGTCGAGACCCAAAGGCAACGTCCGTCCGTCTTTTCTAATACTGGTTGTCCTTTTCCTGTCTTTGTCGCATGTTCACGGGCTTGGTCTATTTGCCACTGTGAGAGATCCAGTATTCTTCTTTGTAGCTCAGGTCTTACAGCTTGCAGACTGGTAGACGCCTCGTCGGTCGCTCTAATATGCCCCATTCTCCCTCTCTACTAAGCCCCCTCTCCCTTCCCCTCTATTCTAACATAAAGGCGAAGAGGCGTACATTGTCTAAAATAAATTTTGTCAACGTTTGTTTAACGTTGTTAAGGTTTTGGAATAGTTCTGGTTATAAAGACAGAGGAATACAGTCACTATTTGCTATTAAATATATTTTTTATCCGGATTGGAAGGTCAAAAAATAAATCAACCCCCTGGTGGCACCGTCACGTACTATACAAGGGAACAAACGTGGCACAAGGGAACTGAGCGCTTGTTGCACAATAACTCAATTAATACACTTCTCTATTTTCCGTTTCCTAACAGCAAATTCAAAAACACTAAGAATGAAAAAACAATCAAATTTCATTGTTCTTTTAAAATATACCTTCTTGGAGCTAACAGCAGCGTTGGTTTTGTAATGCGATAACTGGCAATAAGAACATATTGCTAGAAGTAAGGAAAACGTCACGCCAGTGCACGTATGTATGTAAACATTTATTTTGTGTACGAACTTCGTAATAGTCGAACATATGACAAATCGTGTGTTTTAAAAATACAAAATAAAGTAATTTCGTAAAGGAAAAGGACTAAAGCAAAGCTCAACAACAATCGGTTTACAGGTAGGAACAGTTACTCCGTGACAAGCAAATACTTCATCAGATATACAGGCATTGCTTGTTCGAAGTTTTTCATCTGCTGCGTCGTCCTTTATGATACGGATAACTGCAGGTTTTCCTTTTTCGTCCAGACCAGTCAAACGTTAACTCCTTCCTATGTTTACGGCAGATTGTCAGAATAGCGAGTTCTTCGTCTGCGAATCGGCCCGCACGGTTGAGTGTTAAATAGATCTACTTCTGATAATTTGCTCTCCTTGTCAATTGGGCGCTTAATACTCGCGCCAAGACTTGTGGGTGAGTAGTCATGTCTCTTTGACAGCTTAAATGGGGCACAATTGTAGTAACATTTAAGTTTGGACCGCATGAAGAGCCATGCAAGCCAAACGAGCAGGACATATGCAGTCCACTCATGGTTGCAACTGATATATGGCACGAGTATTTCGATTGTGCAAAAAACCCACTTACGTCGTGGTTCATAACGTGCAATCTATATTTAACTGATTTTTATTGTGTTTGATTATATTATTTGAACTGACCTGCTTACAAACATTTCATAATAGTTATGAATGTTTTGTTCATATTCATATCGATCTTTTACATCTGAATTGCTTTTCGTGTTTGTTAGCGTTGAGACACTCTCTCTAGAAACTTAATAGTTGCGTGACAGTGTCGTGATAATTGTTTCCTAAATTAAGACCACATTTTTAAACAGAAAAAACGTAAATATTTTTGGATTTTTCATTTCTGAAGCTCACAGGAAAAAGAACAGAACCTCATGCTATCAAATATTAATCGAAGTTTGGATGCCGAGCGTGAAGCGATTTTTGGAAGCTCTATTGTTTTTTAAGAGGAAAGTTTGTGTAATGTCTGATATGCTAATTAGCCTAGATTTATGAAAATACAGCAACTTTGAGCGCGTTTTATTTTCTCACGATTCATTTCTCCACGCTCTAATTTCTTTTATCATACAAACAAACGCTTTTAGTTTAATGCAATTGAAAAAACTCTTAAAAAAACTGCCGCAATTTTGAGAAAAAAAAATTTAAAATTGACCAAAATCGCGGCCTAACTCAAACTCTCGCGTGACCCTTTCGCAAAACAGAGCGCCCGACAAAAACCGTTTTGATAAAGATGTTCTTTTTAAGTTTAACCTACTATTTAGATGTCAAGCAACACTATGAAATGAAAACGGCGCTATTTTGTTTTATACTTTTGATGTAACTGTCCATCCAATTCGACCTAATTTTCAGCCGATTCTAGGCATTTTTGAGGCCAAAACTGAGGGGGGTGGTGATCTCGAAAACTAAAATTCCGTTGAGGCTTATATTTGGCCATTCGTACTTTTATCCGATGTCTATTATATGGTAAAAATTTGAAGTTAAACGGCCGACCCCCATCTTTTGGTCCTGCCCGGTTTTCTCAGACAATGACTCTTAAAACAAAAAAATTATCGAGCTTTTTTGTAAAACATAAAGCACACTTTGAATTGACTATACTTGTAAATTCTTAGCAAACAAAGTCCATCGGACTTTGAATTTGAGTCTGCTTAGAGGACGACCGGCCAAAGTCACCGAATTCAACTTCTCCAAAAAAAATACAACTCGCGATTTATCTCTAACAGGAATGCACTCGTATCTATCTAAAAACTTCTTCAAATTGTCTCTCCCTCTTTATTCTTCTAGTTTCTTCGAATGTACATTAACAACGTCTTCGCTATCATCTCTATTAAGACCTCCGCAATTTTGAGCCAGACTTTTTAGATTCATATAAGAAACCGCTGTACAACAAGTATGTCAAAATGAGCAGATTTGGGCGCGTGCGTGCCCGGCGTGTAAGACCGCAACACCAAAGAGGAATAAAAGACGGTAGCGATCCCTGTACATCTCGCGTTCCAGAGTTAATCCCCATCACCTAAATGCTCAAGGAGCTCGCCTTACACATTAATGGAGTAGAGATTATACTTCAAACATAGACTGAATTTACTCTAGACATTGTATTATTTAACAGCAACCGCATTATTAAAATGAAGCTTTTGTTATTTTGCGTTGATCATTCTTTTACTACGAAAGCTTACCTTTTCCCTATTAAGATAAAGTATGCTGTGTACATGTTTACAACGACTTCAGGGTAGTGTTTAATTCTTAGCAATGATAATGATTAAAAAAAACATTGCGAATCATTTTTTGTAAAGCTAAAAAAATTGTTCAATAGAGCCCCAAGCCTCAGCTTGTTCTTATATTGTTTTTAAATTTTGGCCAATCTGAGCCTCGTTGTTCTTATAAAGTTGTTCTTATTCAAAAAAAGCTGTATGGGTTTTAAGAGTATTGTACCCAGGCTCTAGCCGAACAAGCCTGACCCCCGTACTGGGGCCTTTTCGGCTCGTCACAGCCCGGAAGGGGGAGGAGGGGGGACAACGTGCCTCCCCCTATCATAACTTTTTTTTTCTTGGCCGTATAATGATACGTGGTTAGCTTTAACTGTTGACGGGGACATAGTGCGCTAATTGGTTGTGTCGTCACAATTTGGCTGAAAAGGCATTCACGCGTAATGGTTCTTGCATTAAAGTTTATGTGCCCAATATTTTCGAACCGAAGGTCTTCTAAGATTCGAAATGCTTTTTCAATTTACATCTTATTGCATGGTTTGGCCATGTTCTAGCGCTTTACAGGTTTGTTTTTTTTTTCGTCAAACCGTAGTTTTGTTTAAACATGTCAGTGCATGGTCGGATGCGACACATTCCGCCTCTGTCTCTCTTCGGTTCACTGTCTTGTTAACATGCAAGTCTTCGCGTGTACTGTTTGATTTGGGGGTAGTGTGATAGAGTTGAGGATTAAGTTACAGCATTTGAGCGTATTAGATAAAATAAAACTCATTCCGGTGTACGAGTCCCAGAAAGGACAAAACAGCTGTCTGGTGCACTGCAAACTCTGGCTTTGTCCGAGCTTCTAATCGCTTCTTTTCACTGACATGTTTAATATTTCGCAGTATTCAGCCTTGCATTTTCACTTTTTCTGTCGTCACAATTACGTCATTATATGATTTTTTCGGTATAACTTGTTTTTATGGTTAGAACGCTCTTCTCCGAGTATAGAAGTGCAAGCAAAGGAAAATTATGACATTTTTGAAACATTGAACTTGCATTGTAATATGCGATGTGCTGTATAAACTCAAAGGACGGACTACTAGGTGATGGTATCACAAAACATTGGTTTTAGTTGAAAGCACTTTGATTTTGCTTAGAAACAAGTTAACTTTTCTAAGCGCCTAAAAACAGTTTTCAAAACAACAGGATATAGTTTAGTCACATTCCCAAATTTTGACGTCATAGGTTTGATGACGTCATCAACACAATGACGTCATCGTCAGCTTTTCTCCTATTTTCTTCAATATCCATCCCAAAACAGACATAGTGAACATAAACTTTTTTTGGTTTTCATATTTTATTACAGTGTTTAGAGAAATTGTAAAGTATACAAGCATTTTAACAACAACAAAAAACTTGCTAGTATTTCAGCAACATGTGGCAACAATCTATGGTGTTGATTGTTACCATGGCAACACATGTACTACTACAACGGCAAGACAATTTAAAAGTCACAATGATTGTTTTCACTATTCTCATCTGTTGCTAAACACTGCAACTTCCATGAGTTACAAATGAAGGGGGAACAATGACCTTCAGACTTTTCTGCATCCCTTGGGCATCGCCTTTATTTTGTTTTATCGCATTGCTCAAATAGGTAAGTGCAGATAGTCAATAACTTTGCTTGTCAGAATTCCTTCATATTATATATTTTTAAAAGATATTTTTGCATGGACAACATCAGATCATGTTTTGACATTGTGATTTACCTAACCTACTATAGACAAACGACAACGACAAAACTTAACACTATGTTTTTGCTAAAAAAAACTTGTTTAAAAATGTTATATTGGACAGCATCGTCATGTTGCACTTTGTTGTATAGTGAAAGATACCAATAAATTTTGAATGCCTTTGTGACTAAAATATTGAACATGTAATAAGCGCCCCCCCCCCTCCCCTCCTTGAATAAGCGCCCCTCTCGATCAAGAGCTCCCCCTAAAAGTCCACCGCTTACTCGAATAAATAGGGGTGGTAATCTACCCTGTTGGATGCATTGGTTTGATTTCCAGCTGCCTTGGTCAAACCCCGGCCTCTATAAGTCGTTTTTGGTTGAAAAACACAAGAAAAGTGCCTGAAACGTTGAAATTCATATTTGACCTTTTGTTTTTACGAATTCTAAATAGTTTTATTTCAATATAGCCACATTATGAATTCAATTTATTCAAAAAGCAGATTTTATGAAATAAAACAATAGAGCCAGCCAGACCGAAACGAGAATAACAATATTCTGTTTTGGTGATGTCACGTGACCCATAACATGGCAACGGGAAAAAATACGGTAGCGACGGGCCAACATGATTTGTAAGCGTCAATCTACAGCGTGAAAGCCTTTGTTTTGTTTGAAGGCGCAAGTCCTTCACTTCGAGTCATGACAAAACTGAGAAGAAGGTGCGGTTAGACTTTCTCATTTCACTTTTAGCAGCCTGTTGAAATAGGTTATAAAACTTAATAAGTGCTAAGAAAAGAAAAAAAAACTGGTTCGTTCGTAAGCTATCGCGGCAATAGACTACTATGATGTTGCTGTTTGCTATTGATAAATTCTAACATTGTTTTTCAATAATTTGTTTTCTCCAAAATTATGTTTGAGGTTGAAAGCAAAGTTTTCTTTTGGAGTTAATCACAATTGTTACTTGTCGACAAAATCCTGAACAGCAGTTCCGAGAATGGAGCGAGGATAACGGAGAGAAAATTTCTCCTTTATTAGAACTTCAACCAAGCCCCTCTCCTCAAAGGAAGTGATTTTCTCTCCGCTATCCTTGTTCCACTCTCGGTGGTACCTCTTGGGGGAGGCTGCACTCCAGCCCCAAGAGGTTACCGCGCTGCTTGACAACAAAGCTGACCTTGTTAAAACGTTAGCAACTCTCACAGGAGGCAGTTTTGGAGAAAGAAAGAATGAGCATGCGCAGATGAAAGAACACACGCTAGAAGGCCTTCAAGAGAAGTTGCGAGTGACGTTTCCAACTGGCAGCTCTTTCAGGTCCATTGTGCGAAGAACCAATGATGGGCGTTTGTTTTGTTATCGAGTAGTGGAGCGTGCAGAGACACGAAAGTGAGGCCGAAAATAAATATTACCAAAAGGAGTTTGAACAGAAGAACACAAATGCATCACAAACGTCATCGAATATAGAACATGAAATATCATCGGATCTCTTCAATGAACCGGGAAATTTAAGTGATAAGTTTACTAAAAATGAAGTGGAGAACGATGAAGTGAGTTTTGAACAATCCTCACAGGAATCTGAGGTAGCGCAAGTTCTTAGCACCAAGAAGAAAACTAGTGAAAATACAGTAGAAACTGATTTATCAGATCGAGAAGAAGCGGCGTTGAAGTGCCCTGCCGGTACGAGTAATACCAACTCAACAGTAGTTTGAGATACAATAGCGTTTGAAAATGAAAATAAAAGCGAGTGTTTTTACCCAGACTTTATCTCCAGTGAAATCCATAAAAAAGATAAGGACGCTTTTAGCTCAGAAGAGGTCAGAAATTGCAAAACAGACCCAAAAACAACACTTCAAACGGGTTGTGAACTTGACAAGAAAGACTCGAACAAAATGACGGAAAGGGAATCAGTTGATTTACCAGGTGAAAGTATAGAAAATGTTGCAAAGAAAACGGTAAGCGAAGAAATTCTCGAAAAAACTTCTGTATGCAAACCAGAGAGTTATGGCCCTTTATCAGGCCAGATTATGGCCGCTGTAAAAGAAGGTTGCAGGCGCGCATTTGAACTTCGACCCATGCGGCTCATGGCAGCCATGTACACGTGTCAGATCCAGGCTACTTCGGATGTACTAGGAAAGATGTACACGGTTCTTTATAAACGAGAGGGACAGGTAATGAGTGAGCAGATGAGGGAGGGCTCAAATGTGTTTGACGTCACAGCTGTGCTTCCTGTAGCGGAGAGCTTTGGCTTTGCGGAAGAGATTCGTAAGAGGACGAGTAAGCTGGCAATTCCACAACTCGTGTTTAGCCACTGGGAGGTAAGCAACTTTCCTCAGGGAGGGGAGGGGTACTCTGGCCTAAAATTGATAGCTATTGGGATTCTTAAGGGGAAGTTTGAAAAATATCGTAAAAATGCCAAGGAGTGAAAATTTTCGACCGTAACTGTAGTTTTCAAGATGACTGTGTGCAGCTGACCAGCTCGGTGTGTGTTAACGTGCAGCTATTGTATTCACTATTGTTTTCTGCCATCACGGTCGTATCCTAAGGTGTGTATTGTCTGTTTGTACCGGTCGTAGAATGATATTGACCCGTTTTGGGTTCCCACGACTGAAGAGGAATATCTCCACTTTGGGGAGAAAGCCGATTCCGAGAACCAAGCGAGAAAATACATGAACTCAGTTCGCCGCAGAAAGGGACTCTACGTAGAGGAGAAAAATGTTGAGCACGCTGAGAAACAACGCACGCTTAAGAAGTAGAAAGAAAACCAACCGGAAGAGCAGTTGAACCGGAAAGTCGTATCCAGGAATTTCTCTCTTTCCCCAGCCCGATAACTGGGCGAAGGAGGGGATGCGTGTTCAGTTAGTTTTGAATTGAACTTTGGTAAAAACTTGAGTTTCCTACGAACCTCGTACCCAGTCTCTATCATCGAGGGCCTGGGTACGAAATTGGCGTACCACCAGACAACGTCTATTTGTTGGAGCACAAAATTAAACCCCTTGATGTTTTACACTTCCGACTTTAAAAATTAATCGGGGAGGGGGTGTGGGTGTGAGTAGTTGGTGGAAAAGGGAATAGGGAAGCTCGTCCGGCAACGAGTAAACATACCATCAATAAACAAAGGGTTGAAAATTTTGACCCTAAAAATATCTCATAGCATCGATTTTAAAAAAATATGCTTCTATTGGTTTTGCCCTATAGGAACTTGATTTTTCACCGAAACCCCTAAGAAATACTAAACTGTCAATTCTTGACCTTTGAAAAATACAATGAGTATCCCTTTGATGTATACCAAGAGAAGAAGTACTCCCCCTTGTGGGTGGGGGGAGGGATTACGAGAGTGGGTTAGAGGGGGGGAAATACATATCATTCGATTCTACTCGGAAAGATACATTTCTTCTTCGGTGTCGGGTTGTTGATAGTCAACAGATTTATCAGTTCAACTTCAATGGTTAAAGCTCTTTTATTCTACCAAATGTATTTACAGTGAAAAAATACCACTAGTATGAAAAATATCAAGTCTCTGTTACCAACTACAAAAATGGTTTGTCTATTACGCTGAGTTTGTTTGCTGATGGAAGTGAAAGTGCGTTCAAAGGGACAAAGTTACTTTTCAATATTTTATAGCACAAATTGTTCTTACAATAGAAAATGGTACACTTTTTATAAGAATCTTTTTTATAAGAAAATTAGCCTGAAAATTGACCAAAAATTTTAGAACACCCTAACAACACACCCGAGGCTGAGAAATCGTGCAGAACTCGTTTTTGGTACAGTACAGCACGAAGTCGTGTGTTCCGCATCGGTTTGATTTCTGTATAGCTTTACTTTAGCTTGAGAAAAAAGAATTTAGTACAAGGTCTTTTTCGATGTTATGTATATATATGAAGCAGTAGAATTTCTAGAGCCTCGTTGACCTAAAAAAAAATTACTTACAAAAAAGAGTGCAGTGTACGCCAGAGATTCGTCTTTTCGATTAAAAACATTTTAAGAACATTTGAAGTCAAAACCCCAAAAATACTTGAGAACATTTTTCAGGCTCGGCTCCAAAATAAGGCGTTTTACATAAAAAGTAAGTGTATATTAGATTAAATCTCAAAAAGGAATTACACGATACGTTAATTTTACGTAATAAACCGTATTAATCCGTTTATAAGACGCCTTTATTCACTGGCATTCGAAAATTACCTTCAAATTCAAGATATGTCTTACATACACGGAACGGTCGAAGCTTTTTGTAATTTACATATAACAACAAAGGCATTCTGCACGTGTTCACAGCGGGCTGGCAACGCCAGAAAAACCGTCAAAAAATTAAAAATCAATTCGATTTCGCGACCGTTTTACATCGATATTGAAACTTCAGTTTGCGTGTGTTACGAAATAAATCAATTTATTATAAAGAATCTTTCGTTCTGTTTCAAATTTTGTTGTCGATTTACTGCTGCGAGGCTGTTTTCATGTATTTTTTTTTTGAGTGGTGCCATTTTACACAGTGCAAACCAAAAATTCGGCCTTTGAAATTAATTTTCTTGCAAAAATGACCTAAGCATCAACCCGAGGTACGTGTTATAACTGATAGAACCGGGGAAGCTCAAAAATTTATTATTCAGTCTTTTTAGAGCAAACTATACAAACAGAGTAACTGCAGACATACTTTACACTTCACCTAAAACTATCCATCAGAACTGAAATGACGATTCAAGCGTTTTCACTCCAAATTATGGAATGTAAGTTTGAACTTTGTAGAGTTTTGAAAAGCATAAAGTTTTCCACCATTAGCTTTAGGAAACAAAAGAATTGGAGGGAACCAAACATGCGAATAGTTACCATTGATTGAGAGTAATATATTACAATTGCCTACAAACCTCGTATTGGAATAAACTAAAACATGACCGTCATCAACAAAACATAGATTTCTCTGTAAGTATAACCCTCTAGAAATTTCGAACGACTTCACAAAGTCCGTTGTCTCAGTGTTAAACATCTTAATGATGTTGATCTCATCCTGTTCGCATAAACAAACCACCAGCTTGCTGTCTGGAGAAAAACAAACAGCAGGATGATTTTCGACGCCAACGTCTGAATGCAACACTGCAGGCTCAGATGATGTAGTAAGGGGCCGCCACAGCTGTACCTGCCTGACTGGAATGATCCAGATGAGTCACCGTGGCCAAGTGTCCTTTTGAGGAGGCCGTGCAGTATTGCACTTCTCCGCCGCCGGAAGAAACACGTTTTTCAGCATCGCCACTTGTAACATCAATCATTTCAACAGTACCTGTACAACATCCAACAGCCAGCTGGTTATCAGATACGAAGCAGCAGCAAGGCGTTTCATGTCTAAAAGTTCTTTGTACCTGCAGTGTTTTCGCATCTCTAACTTCAATCTGAGAACTCCATTTTTTGTTAACTACAATGCACTTGGCGCTTGGTGATAAATGCACGTCGAAATAACCTTGTCCGATAAGCAATAAAACCCTACAACGTTTATAGCTACAAAGTATGACACGCTGTCTCTGGCCATCTGAACTTAGAGTCCCCAAACAAACTCGCCTATCAGAGGTGTAGAGAAAAGCAACTCTGTCGCTGCATTTATCAACAAAGATGTCGATCTGTTTGTCGAAAGAGAAATTTTTTTGTTTGTTTACCCAGGAACATTTACTGTATTTTGGTAAATTGAGGAGATGAACTGCTCTTCTGTGGACCACGGTTGAAGAACTCCAAACTGCAAACTGGAGAACAAAATGTGGGTTATCTTTAGCAGTTTCTTCCACCCACAATGTTCTAAGATTATCATGGAGTAGCAACTTTTCTAAGGGCGGCGAGATGG
>JAOBAT010066783.1:0-23165 GCA_026413305.1 Hydrozoanthus tunicans
GCAATAGAACAATTAATTTACAGAGCAAACAAAATCAAGTGAAGCCTCGTGCTTTTACATGCAGCCCGCTAAGCATTATGGGATGGCCACGCAAAACCGCATGCCGATTTTGCGAGCCCACGACACCAACGCGACACGACGAAAATAAAGAATGGACTCGAATTATTGGTTCGGTGCCTTACGGCCCGAGTAATGCAGAACTCACAATTGTAATAAGGTTTTGTCTTTATTCAAACTGACTCTCCACACGACAGCAATTAACCCTTTCTGCCAGACAAATTTTACCAATTTTTACCTTCTCCTCACATAACTCTTACAAAATAATTTCAATAATACGCGCGCACTGTATAGTCGAGGATCGTTTTCTAAATCTGGATGGAAACCAGTTGAGGTCATCGGGGGAACACTTGAAAATGTTTTGAATCCTTCGCTTTCAGCTCGTGGTCCAAACCTTGTCTCGTGTTCTTCCAACAATCCCGCGTGTTTCCAACAGAGTATGGAAACACGCGGAAAATATATTCTAAAGCCAAAATACAAAACTAAGTATTTTGTAGGGGGGAAATGGGAAATGGCCACTGATGAAACGCGAATTTCTCCTAATCTAGTCTTATAAAAACTTATGGGTCTGAGTTGGGAGAATTTAGAAGCTCATCATTTGACGTATTTACAACTGAAAGAGTTAAGACTGCTCAAGTGTTTTAGTAATCATTTCATCACACGACTTCAATGACCAAAACTTAGCCAGTTATCTTAAGCGAATACAAACTCGGCAATATGCCACGTTAGTCTGTAACAAAAACTTGTTAAAACAAATCATTTAACGCGAACTCTAACGAACACGTATGTAAACAGCAATATAACATTTTAAGATGTCTCCAATTGGAAATTAAGAAATTTACGCCGGCGATAGGAACGAGATTTAAGACAGATGGAAGCGACTTTCATCGTGAAACTATATATAATTTCTTAAAGAAAACTTTCCAAATTACAAGCAAATAATATTACAAAGCTCCAACTGTTTGGGAAAGCGTAACAACTCTACTCGAAAGTGACCAATTGATTAGCACAAATCGTTATGTTAATAACGTAGCAATGTAAATTTTGCGAATGTCGCCTTCTTTTGAGAATATCGGAAGCTTCCTCTTTCTATTCAAGACAACAGCTTATCTATGACAGAACGGATATAACAAACAATTTCTTCCCATATTTTTACTTTTGATAGTTATGTTAATTTCCTTAACATCTGTAAAGCTTATACACACACAGGCAAAATTTATAAACGATTGAAACCTTGAATAGTGTTCCCCACAGAAAACTGGATGCTGTTATATTTGCATATGAAACAGAAAATGTGTATTTTTGCTGTTAAATTCAATCTTGTTTAACTAATGTTTTACGTATTCTTACGATTTAACTGGAGGCTATTCGCGATTATTTAAACTGTTAAAAGCCGATTCAGTGTAATTTGACTGTTTTTACTGGGAAAAATGAAGTCGAGACTACAGTACCTTCGCCTACTTGGAAAGGAAGTGATCCGTAGATTTCTGGAATTGCTTATAAATCATATACCCAAAGCCGAGTCACTATATATTGCAGTAAAAACACGACCAGCAGTGGTCGATAAGAAAGAAACGATTGCTATCATTTAAATTAAAATTTCTAATCAATATTCTAAAAGTCTGTAGAGATATTCTGTTGCGCGTTTCCTAGCAGCAGCAGTAACTAAGCGACAATCCAGATTTTCCACTTCAGACAAATCTAATTCAAACTATTTCTGTTTTCAAACTTCTAAAATTGTTACTGATGTACATAACATGAAAGTTTTTAACAAGGAGAAGAAATGGTTTAGACGCAGCATTAAGGAGGCTGTAACTATGGGAAAGAGTTGAGGGCTCTTCGCTAACAAGAAAGGTGGTTTGCCGTTTGCGTAAAAGGACGCGCAGGATGAGCTAAATTCACGTGAAACTCGCGTAGTCCAAGCTGATTCGGTAGAAACCTGAAGACGCTTTGTAACACGGTTGAAAAGTCGTTTTGCTCTATGAATTTTCAGTAAGTGATTTAATTCCAGTATATATCGAGTATTAAAAGAAATACTATGGTCGAAAAAAACATTTTGCTTGTCTACAAACTTCAGAGTTAAAATATCGCTTATAAATTCTCCTCTACCATTTTTTTGCACTCAAGAACAACACCAGTTTTCAACAGTCACAGAACAATTCCTTTTTCAATTCGTTAAATAAGTTTCTAAAAGATGAGAAAATTTATGTTGCTTATCTTCAGAAACTAAAGCTGAAATAATGATTTATAACAGAACAAACACGGAAATAAAGCCAATTAGAAATTAATGGACAAGCGTTAAAACAAGTTGCCAAAAGTCGGGGGATAAAGGCCATTTCATAAATAATTTATTAACCTCGTCATTCGGGTTTATAACTCGACCTTGATGTATTGACCGAGCCACGGGGTGAGATTTCCCTGTTATAACTTCCCTTTCGGGTAATATGAGGTAAGTACTTTAAAGAGCTAAGTTACCAACAAGACTGACCTGCGATTCCTCCATGTCACTCTCTTGGCTGTCAACGTCCACCACCATTTCATCCACTGAGTGTCCTTTACCATAGCTCAAACTCGGTTTCTTACCTCGGGTCGCTACGGAAGACCTTCGGTTTTTGGCGTTCACACTGGCTGGCACCGACATTCTTCTACTTCTCGCGCTGTCACTTACTTTTGACGAGCGACGCACCGACAGATTTTCACTACTCGCGCTCATTCGTGCTTTCTTTGCAATTCTGAGATTCTCGCTGCTCAAACTTGATGTTGGCTTCCTTGGGACGGCGAGGTGCCCTGTGCTTGAGCTTGCTGTTCTGTTCTCTAGTATTAGCCTTGTAGCCCTTAGATTGTTGGTACTAGAGCTGAGTCTTAAAGAATGGGGCCCCAACTTCTGTTCAGGACTAGAGCTTCGGTCGGGACTTATTCCGGTCGCCATCCTCTGTGTAACAATAGCTGGGTGAGCCGACTCTCTCCTTCTGGCCGACTGCGCTGAAAGAACTACGTCTTTCACAGACCTCTTTCCAGGGACTTCAAGGGCGGCCTGTGCTTTCGCTAGTTGAGCTTTTTTGGCAAAACTTCCCAGTTTGTCGGATAAGTAGGAGACATACGTGAGAATCGAACGTTCATCCGGGCTTTCAACATCCACATCTAAAACAAGACACCACGTTTAAGTTACTTTTGGAACCTTTAAGATTGAAATACAAGAACAAATAAACAAACATATCATGAAAGTAAAATAACTAGACTCATTTTTATCTACGAATTGAAACACAACAACAACAACAAAAATCCTAATCTACCCCACAAAAAATCTTGTATTTATGGTTATGTAGGAATAAGAAAAAGCACAAGCTTTACTCGACAAAAGTTAAAAATTTCCCTTTTGTCCCCGCATATAAACAATAAAAGGCTGTGAAGCTAGCCACCAAAACGAGGCTGAAGCATCTTGAACGTAAATTTTACGAATTGTAGACTAAAAGTTAAAATGGTTATCAATTGAGTTTCGTTATAAATAGAGGATATTACAAGCATGACCGCGTGGGGATACAAATTTTATATTCGAGCGCTCAAAAGTTTAGTAGGCAATAATGTAATGTTCTGTATATTCAATAGATACTGATGAAATCTCTATACATAAAACTCAACACGACTTTTTCAAAAGAACCAGCCGCATGTCTGAGCGGGAAGCTCTCTTGTGATTGGCTAATCATGTTAGTAACCATGGCGACACCAATGTCCTCACACATGAAAGATAAGAATAGTATTTTCACTGCGCGCGATGATGATGTAATTTTTTTATTAAAAGGAAAAACCCTTGTAGGTAGGAAAGGCATGAAAACGAAGCTTAGAAACAGATAAAGCAAGTCAGTTAATCAACTAAGTTTGAAGGGGTACAAAGTGACTGTAACGATGAACGAAATTCTATGATTTTGTGTTTTCTACGTACGATTTTTAGCTGAGCCGTACCATTGCTGTGATAATGAACACCGTAGTATATAAACGCCGTATTATTAAGACCCTTAGCTTCCGAAGTACCCAGTCTTACATGCTAATTACCAAGAAGAGAAACTTTGGTTCGTGCGCTTAGTTTCAGCGATAACTTTAAATCTGAAACAATCTTAGCAGCTTTCTATTAAACACACCGTCTACTTCAAGAAGCTTTGGAACGCTCAGATGTTTCTCAGCTAGCTCAAAGGCATTTTCCAAGTTCGTCTTGTTGTCTCTTTTATCCATTTCTGAGATATCCACCAGCTCTGGTCTGAGACGAAATGAAAGAAATAAAATGTTAGTG
Organism: Hydrozoanthus tunicans; assembly: GCA_026413305.1. Classification (NCBI taxonomy): domain Eukaryota; kingdom Metazoa; phylum Cnidaria; class Anthozoa; order Zoantharia; family Hydrozoanthidae; genus Hydrozoanthus; species Hydrozoanthus tunicans. The sequence goes on from JAOBAT010066783.1 coordinate 4,343, forward strand.
CTAGAGGGCCCGGTAAAAAGGTTGTAAAATTTAGTATTATTTATCTCTCTTTAATACAACAGTATGACTTGGATGCGCCATAGTAGTTACAGGGAACTGAGACGAGCTCTTCTCCTCCTCGTCCCAGTTTTCTAAACTAAGATTAGTGATACTTTTCAATGTTTGATTAACCCCATTTTCATTCAATGTTTGATCGATTCCGTTTTCTTATCACCTACTGGTCTTTTTTGTGCGAGTTTATGTGAGGAGAAGTTAAATTTTGATAAACTGGCCGGGGTTGAAAGGCTTATTAAATATATAAATAGCTGGATATGGTAATGTGCCTCTTACAGTACCTGTGTGCGTGAATGAGACGCAAGAAGGCTTGGCCACTTCTCCAGCTGCTTCGAAAATCTTTTACTGCTTCCACTGAGCTGTAGTAATAAAACAAACTGATCAATACTGGACAGTTGTAGCCAGTTAACAGGAAAGGGGTCTAGTTAAATTAACAGGAATGGAATGTTGCAAAAGTTAGATCCAACTATTTCACGCATGCCTTGAGCGCCTCTGTCAATTGACTAAGTCAGTCAAAGGGTGAATTAAGATTTAGCATTAACTGGGAAGAAACTGGTTTTGAAAAAAAAAAAAGAATCCACTGTAAATATGGCAAAACATTCGAGATCGTTTTTTCAGAGAGGAAAACTCAGGACTGACGGTATATCGTGTGGGTACCGTTTTTGCTTGATTCCATCTCTCTAGTCTATCATTTCAACTGAATTTTAAGTGAAGTCCTAATATGTGTTTGGTCAATGAAGAAAATAAATCAAACAAGCATAGAAATACAGTGGCAAAAAAACTTTTCAAACAAAAATAAATCAAACAAGCCAAGAAACATAGAACGAAATTAGAGCTGACCCTTTCAAGTGAACACATTAGAATTGTATGTTGATGATGGTAGCAATAAAGATGTTGATGATTTTGATAATTATGTTGTGTTATGTTATGTTGTAATGATGATAGTGATTGTGACAATGATGATGGTGCTTGTAATGGTGATGATTATGATTTTGTCACTAATAAGTAAAGTGATAAATAACAATGATAATGATGGTGCTTTCAATGGCACTATTGGTGTTGGTAATAATGCTGACAATGATTATGAAAGTGGTGATTATGATGATGATGATGATGATGATGATTGATTGATTGACAGTGATGATAGTTATGATGATTTTGATTGTGACAATAATGGTAGTGATGTTAGCAATGAAAATGATACATGTATATACTTACCCTGAAACTTTCTGAAAAGACTTCTGACACCACTCCAACAAATTTTTCTTGCTCCTGACTTTCTTTTTGGCAACATACACCCCTTGAACCTTTTGAGGTCATGAAACAAATACCAAGTGGGTTTTGTTTACACCAAGCAAGGTAACATATGTAGATTTATAGTCATACATACAAAAACGTGTACAGTGAACCAAATTTTCAAATCAAAGACTTAATAGATTTACAAAAATTAATATCCTATAGCCATTCGGGGAGTCACTGTATGGGAAAGATAAACATAAATACTGTATTCATTTGAATCAGCACTCTGTGGCACTAAAATCAAAAATTTGTTGGGGGATTGGGCACTTATTTGAGGTTGGAATGTGAAATACTCAAGCAAATACAGTGTAGATAATGATCTGAAAGAGGATGTGGCTAAGATTAGGAAGCCAACAAAATAACTCAGCTACTATCATCAGCCTCTGTTGCTGACTGAGTATCTTATCAGCCATCAGAGATCAATGGAGTTGACTAAATGCATTGACCAGAGAGTCAACCTGAGCAGCATTTCCTTTCTTAATAAAAGTATCTAGCACTTTTCAAATTTAAGTTGGTATAACCACAATGCAGAGTTTCAGATCATGGCTGGTGAATGATGAATTTTGCCAGTGCTGTCTTCACTTTTGACAAATATTATCCATATATTAGTATAGTTTCACAGGTTTTTTTCAGAGCAATTCTAAGGTTGGAATGGTATAGTGTAAAACGATGTAAGTGACTTTTTATATGCTAAATTCTCCTAATGGCTTTGAAGAAATAATAGGGATAATGTAGGGAGAGTTGACAACTCCTTCAAAAGTCACTAATTACTAAGTTTTTGCACTAGACTCTTTAGTCGAATGTCAATAAGGATGCAATTTGCAAACTTAAAAATATACACTAAACCATGTTTGTTTGAACAATTTAGGTTTTTTACTCATGAGGCATGTCTGATTTCAGTTGATTGGTCACCTTGGGTAAAAATTACAGAATGATCAAAGCATAACATCATGCATCTAGTATAAGTTATAGCCCTGGGACTTTCTATAATGACAACTTTTCTAGCCACTTCTAAAAGTTCTTAGTCATATCCCTAAAAAATTATTACTGAAACACTGCAAAGTGCCATCAAATATTAGCCATGAGAAATTAAAAATGTTTAACATCACGACAAGCCATAAATTTGAAATCTTGAAAATTACCAGATAGAGCCAGCTAGGTATACTAAAACATGTTCTAGTCCCACCACTGACTGACCTGATAGTGACAAATTATTGCCCAGACGAGTCCAAGGGTCAGAGTTTGGTTGCCATCAACAATTGACTCACGATGGATATTCACCAGTTTTATCTACAAAAGGTTCACATTCACTAATTATTGTACTTTATGGCTGACAAAAGGAAAAATCTTTAAGTACCAGCATTTGATTATAATTTAATCTTTTTGTTAGCTATTTACTACATGTTGTCTTCTGCTTTCATTACAACACTACATCACATTAGGGGGACAGGATTGCCAAAATATTGTGATGAAAGATAAAAGCACAAGCACAGATTGGAAAGAAAAACATAGAGGATAATGTTCCTTTACTGAAAAATTTGTTAACAAAAAATGAATCTTTGCAGCCTGTGGGGAAGGGGGGGGGGGGGGAGGTTGTGGGTGCAACCATTGCACCCTTCCACTGGTTATAAAACTAATCATCAATACACCCCAAGAATTTAAGCAGACTTGACCACAGCTTTCATCTTGAGATAAAAGCATTTTACGCTGTCCAGCTCAAAACCCAGGACAAAACAGTACATCAACTTTCTTTACTACCCAAAATAAACTATCATGTTGAGGGAAAATGTAAGGAGTTGATATGTTCAATCATATAACCCGAATTTACCTTCTTGTCTGTCAGAAAGGTGATGGCATTTCCAATATTACCAAGGAAATGGGGCCTTCTTTTTCCTCGTTCTCTTGGCTAGAAAGAAAATTAATTATACATGATGGTGATGAAAATAATCAGGGACTTAACACTACCTTAACCAGCTACTTAACTTTATGCACCATACATGATTAGCTATCATTGCTAATCATCTTGGCTCAACTAAAATACTGACTGTTTAGGCATTATATATTATGCTTGATGCATCTGTCTATTGAATATGTAAAATCAGCAGTGTTGCATATGCGAGCCAGTGATATAGAGATAGCCAATAAAATGACACTAAGGCCTCACACGTTCAGGTCAGAAGGAGCTAAGCCCTGTACCAGTTGAACCCCAAATTAAATTATAGTTTGAGAGATAGCAGCCATGGAAACCTGTTTCGGCCTTGTTGGGCTTCCTAAGCAAGGCACATAGCAAACAAACAGGCACTGAGCATTATGGAGGGGGCTTAAAAGAACCCAAACATTTGAATGTCCAATGCATAATATATAGTAGGGTTGCAACCCTGTGCTTGTTTGGTTTGAGAAAGAAGAGCCACATAGTGGAGTGTCACTTATCATTATCATTATTGTTAATGTCATTATTACTATTATCACTACAATTATGTGTGTATATATAATTATGTAGGCACTTGGTTCTAACTATTATGCTCACCAATTTTTCTCCAGAAAGCACTTCTAGCAACGTCAATAGTTTTGTTCCATCTCTCAAGTCCTCAAACAGTTCCCCCACCACCACTGGGGGTTTTGCCTATATCACAGGAAGAAATTTGATAAGTTTAACATACACCAAAACACTACTATAAAAACCAACTCAATCACATCAGTTATAAAATGGCTATAAGTTTCCAGTTATCTTATTATGAACAAACACATCTAGGCAAAGGAAACCTAAATCCTATACTATAGTGCAGGTACTAAATTATTAAGTTGGTATACCATTAATATTATTTTAATCCTCCTCCAGACCTATCATTTTCTCTGTAAAAAAATTGGCTCTTTTTATGTTACCCATGTATATATCAGTGTTCTCCAATTGATACTAGAGAATAAGCAAGCTTGGTTTAGACAGTCAGGACCACAGCTGCTTACCACCTGAAGTGTGTGTTCCAATTCACCTTAGCTCTTTTAAGGTTTGTCAGTAACTCATACAGAGTTCATCCTCGTAATATTCTCCTGCATTACATACAGTATGCTCTTAAATCACATGAAATAATCCTTGCTTTGTTGTGTGTTCATATTCAGAGCTAGGGGAATTAGTTGGGGATTCATGGGAGTTTTAAGGTTGTTGTTGGGAGGCTGTGGGGAGCAAGGTAATGGGAGAGAGAAAACATAGAGGCACACATGCCTGTGTCAGGACCCAGGCTCATTTAAAGTAATTTGTAGAACAGCACAAGTATACTGCAAGATTATTTAAATTGCTTCATGGTTGAACTTCTGTACGCAAGGAATCTCAATTCAACTTTTTCAATTCTACGCTTTGCAGAAAAATTGAACCTGATAAACCACTTGTAAAACCAATTGTACAAGAAATACATACATAATAGAATAAATATATGCCAAACCCTACCTTGCCAAGGTATGAGTTCATCCATCTGGTGAATGTCTTTTTCTGAGTTTCAACTTGTTTCTCTATAACCAGTTATTCCAAAACCATTAAGACCAAATCAAAAGTGGGTTCATCATAACTATTCCCTGGGGAGGGGGTACTTCGGGGCCAAAAGGGTAGGGATGACCATAGGAAAAGTGCTCAAAACACCCTAAAAAATACCGAAGGATGAAAATTTTTTAACCTAAAAATACTTCTCAGTTTTAAAATTACCCTAAAAAATACCAATTGAAAGTTTAAATTTTCCCCTGGATAGCTAGCAGGTTGGCACTAAGTCTCCTTGTACTGCGTCAAAAGTGTTGTGCAGTAAAGTAAGCCGTAATAGGACGTTCGCCAAAGGGCTTTTGTCTTAACTTCATATCAATATGCATATTTACTAAAAACACTGGACCACAAGCAGTCTATTTATTAGCTTTGCATTTTCCAACCCTAAAAAATACCAGGCTCTTAGTTTAACACAGGATTTCTTTTGACAACCCCTAAAAAATTCAGGACTGAAAATTTTAACCCCTAAAAAATACAACAATCAGACCTACCACCCCAATATAGGGAGTACCCCCCGGAGACTAAACAAGCAATCTCGAGCTCCATCTCTGGTCATGCATTTATAAACAACATGGTTAAATGATATAGAGAAAAGTAAATTGCAAAAAAAGAACAAAAACACGAGACTTGACAAAAATGATGACAATATTTCAAGAAATTGCTGTAATTTGCTGAGACTTTCTTATTTTAAAGGAGCATTAAATCGGATTCCTTATTATCACATGTGTGTATGCTAAATAAAATATATATGGTCATGATATTATCTACATTACATGTACAGCTGGTGAAATCAAATAGTAAACCAACTACAATCAAGACCATATATATTACAAACTTTGATAGTAACTAGTTGTCGTTCGACTATATGCTCGTATCTAACATTTAATTCTGAATTTGTTTGTTTCATGATCCCATAACAACAGGCTGTGAAGAAGTGTATTACCATTGTAACTGGCGTACACAAACGCATGCTGCAAACGAACTTATCCGCAAGTCATGCAATACAACTTATATATTTCGCGCCAAGTTAAGAACATACAGTCTATGACAGAGTGTCACGATATAACATTAATGTAGAAGTACTTATTTCTTTACAAAATGCATGATTTCTACAGCAGTTTGGGAAATCTATTCTCTTTATGTTTCTTTAAGTTTAGTAGTGTATAATATATGTAATTAAGACGCCGGGTAACAGAATTACAACCAATTCCGTTCCTATACACTGAAACGAAGTTCCTTGACCAAATCTTCGAGTTGACTGATACACAAAGAAAAAAGCCGCTAGCTGCAAGATTAATGAATAGTTTGTGTATTTTTCAAACAATGTTGTTGAAAAATACAAGGTCACGCACCGATCGACCGATTCACAGCCAATTCTTCATTTAAACATGCCGTAAAAAAAGGTTTTAAGATATTGATCCTAATTAATAAAGCAAATCGACCTAAATTAATGTGATAGCTGTCTTAAACTCATGATAAAATTGAGTTATTTAAAGAAATTAGAGATGTAGATACGAGAATCTACCGCTGTGCCAGTAAACTTTACAGCTTCGCATAATGCATTCAAGCATTGTCCAGAAAATACAAGGAATTACTCTCTATTTACCTGACAATGAAGTAATCAGCTCTTCTGTCGAGGCAGAAGACGATTCTTTTCTCAAAACTGGCGCAGACAATCGTCGAGCGGATGGTTTTGTTCCAGAAAGCGAGCCTCTTGGGCTCAACAGGTTTCGCGCCTTTCCTTGGGACGCCATTTTTTAATTCCAGGGTAACCAGCACGTTTTGACAACGCTTATCACAGATTGTTCGAGACGGTCAGTTCTTCGAGAATACAGGTCGCTTCTTAATTTCATTTTCTAGATGGACGAATAAAATAAGCACAGTTGGTAGTCTCTTCACATTAAGGGATCATCTGGATATAGGACTCGCATTGTGTTGTAAACATTCCGACAAACAATTGTAATCAGTCGTCCGCGGGAGTCCCCGGTCGGTCGGTTCGTCTTCGCGACCGAGATTGATATTCAAAAACTCACGAATTACAACTTCGGCAAATAATTTAGAATTTCTTCTCTGAAACCCAATATTGATAAATGAATTAAATGTCAGACGGCATTATCATCATTCTCAAATGGAGAACTCGACGTTTTTTAAACTTTTATAATATCAAATACAAGTAAATTTACGAAAAGTGGGTCGGAAAAACGCCAGAAATGATTATATATAGAAATAGAATTTAACGTTAATTTTCATATATATTTAATGTTGAAGGGAATGATATCTTCACACCTTTTACTTCATTGAGTATTTCCTCTTGGTTAACTTAATACGAATATATATTCTTCGAGCGACTAATTACTGTAAAATAATATAACACAAACAAAGTATTGAATCGGCCTTATTGGAATAAAATGTGTCATTAAAACTGGCAGCCTTTCCATAGATGAAGAAGAAGTACCTGGCTTTGGGCGAAAAAAGCTATGATCCCTCGCTGTATTAGAAATTGTTGTGTTTGTCTCTGTTGACTTTTTGGTCCAAACCAATTTTGAAACTGTGAGGCTGAAAAGATTTAGAGTTTTGAAAGCGACACATTGCGACGAACCCTTTTTTGTTTAACGAGATGTTTTCGTATCAATGATTCCTGTTCTCTCATTGGTCAAATTTCGAAGGATCTTGTGTGTTATTTAAATTTTTGCTTGGTTTATGACATGCGAGGGGTTTGTTTAACTTACAAACAGCAAACAGTTTACATTTTCATACATATTTATCAAAAAAGTAAAATATAGGTCTATATAAATTATAACGACAGTTTAAATTGTTTGTATCAATAAAAGAAAAGAAAAAAATGTTTAGATATCTTATTAATACAGCTTACATTGACATAATTTCTCCCCTCTGCAATTCTGTTGTTCAGCAGCTGTGAGCTTTTGCGGATCGAATGAAATTGTTTAAGTCTGTAAATAGACTTTTTTTCTTATCAGATCGGAATTTGGTAAATATTAAAGGCAGTTTTTGAAAATAAAAATCGGTAGCTAATGAGGGATACTCAAGACAGATCATCTCACTATCTTTCAAGAGTTAGCAAAATTATTTTAATTACAAAACGAATTTTCACTTTCTTGTGCAGCTTAAGTCACTGTTGAGTTAGCCCTAGAAAGACAGTAAAAGTAGTAAATTAAAAAACAAATTCCCTTTAAAAGAGCACTGTTGCATGAGTTTAAAACAATAACAATACAGCAGATTATATATCAAAAACTGACAAATTCTCGCTGTTTTGTAAAGTTGCAAGTGTATTAGCCCTTTCGAAAGACAGTAAATCACAATAAATTCCCACTAGCTATCTTGCAAATGTCACTGAATAGTACTGGTTTAACCCTAGAAAGAAAACATACTACACAACAAATCTCACTAGCTTGCAAAAGTCACCGGTGAGTTAGCCCTAGCAAGAGACCAGATCACAAAACGTACCCGGCCGGGGGGTACTCCGGGGTCAAAAGAGTAGGGATGACGTACCGTCGCAAAAGTCCCTCAAATACCCTGAAAAATACAAAGGCCTGAGTTTTGGCGAGTGACGAGGGTTTGTCCTTGGGCTTCACGGCCCCTCCTTCCCTAGATTCCTGTATCCCCGCCTGCAAGCGGGGTCTGACCCACAAAGGCTCATGGGAATACAAAGTCATTAACCAAAGATCAGTAGGTGGACGGGGGTATTTAAAACTTAGGAAAAAGCAAAAACACGAAGCTCAAAAGAGCCATACAGTTTGCTTTTCTTGTGCTGTTTCGTTTGTGCTTCTCGAATAAACAGAAAAAAGTAAAATATTACTGAAACACTGCCGGTAACTTGATCAAATATCTTTAAGAATAAATGAAATAACGAACTTTGCGATCAAGCTTTTACAGATGTTAAAGTGCATACAACGCTAACAACTTTTTGGGATCAAATCATTTCTCATACAAATTTAAAGTACTTCTGCAGAAAAATATTCGAAATTTGGTCAAATTGTTTTTTTCCTACAGGGGCTCGAAATAGCAAAATTTTCAGACATCTTGGTTCACGAACGCGTTTTCGGGGGACTTGTTTGTGACGTCATTCCCGACTTAAAATATTGAGCAAATGGGATCTTTTCTAAACACAAAGATACAAAAGGACTGCGAACTGTACGAGGAATGGCAATGCACTTCTGAATCAAAAATCTCTGATTCATTCGTGTCCATCTTGCCCTGTTTTGATCCAGAGATGTCCGGGAATGATGTCATAACCTAGTCCCCCTATAACGCGGTTGCGCGACTTCAAATGTGTATTAAAATTCGGGAATATCACAGAGTTCTCAAAAATTTTTTCTCAAACGTTCTTAGTTTCCAAACACTTCTAGTGGTAACAATAATAATTGTTAGTGTTACAGGCATTTAAAAGATCCGTGAAAAAACGTTACATATTTTCCTTCATTCAACAACCAGATGACTGCAAAGTAAAGCGCAGCTTCATCACACTAATTAACAATTTATTGACTTAAACTCTCAAGTTTTTGGGTTGTGATTCAGTAGTTCCAAGAATTCATCAAAAACCACAGCACTCGTCTTATTGTTCTCATTTTCCAGTTACCAAGCTCTCCATCTCTTCATCTGGTTTCGTAAAGAAATACGTGGTGCTGTTAACGGACTGGGACGAGTCGTCTTTGTCATGATGCAGCTCGATAAACCCAATGTACAGCAGGGCCCCCAACACTCCACCGAGCAGGCACGCGACCACAGGGACCCAAGACCAATTGTTACAAACTCTGTAAAAAAGGGTTTGTATAGTTTTTGCTAAGCTTTTTGTTCCTCACAAAATATCAAAAAAGTTTATCAATTATTAAGTGTAAGAAACGCACTTGAGAAGAAAAACGCTATACGTTAAAGAACCCTAAAACCACCTTTTTTAAACAAAATCCTTAAAGGTGTGGAACCCTTTTTTTTCTCGTGTCACGCTGATTTTCTCCAGTTTATTTGTGCATGATTTGGATCGTTGAGCGTGGCCGCTTGTCAACTTGTCACAGTAACGTGTGACGTAGGCTATGGGGAAGCGAACGAGCGCTCGAACTGTTTTTGTTGTCATAAGCTAGCTTAAACAGTCAAGAATGAAAGTTAAAATTTAGGTTGTGTGCAATTTCGCTCTTCAATGATGAATATTTTCAGTTCGAGCCAATTTTCCCCCATATCTGTTGTCATAGCCTCATTCTTTCTCCGATCAGTGACCCCCTATTTGTCGATCAGCCGCCGGTACATTGCGGCACGTAACATGTTTAAAACTCTAACTTCTCGGAAAAATCAGCGCGACAAGATGAAAAAATGTTTAAGTACCGTTTTCACACTTTTAAACATTTTGTTTGACAAAAGTCGATTTAAGGTTTCAGTTCCCCTTTAAAGACTTAGTAAAAAAATTGCTACCATTTAAAGGCCCTAAACAAAAATGGTGTTTCAAGTCGAATGTTAGAAAGTGGACTGACTGTTGAACTAACTGCCTCGTGAAACAGTAGTGAACCTTAAGTATGAACAGATTTACATAATTACCTTTTTTTTTTTCTATTCTTACTTTTTTGTTTGAATTATTTGAGAATTGGCTTAAAGTTTCCCTCAATAAGTGAGAAAAATCCTTCAAAAGCATCGAAAGGACTTTTACTCACGTGAATACATCGGCGCCCCAACCTGCCATTGCAGTAAAGATTCTAGGTCCCAGGTCCCTCGCTGGGTTAATCGCATATCCGCTATTAAACCCAAAACAAGCACCGATTGCAAACATAGTCAGCCCAATAAGAAGTGGTACGATGCATTCAGGAGTTGAAGTGTTGCGTTTATCGGTGATAGCACAAATACAGCCGACCAGTAACATCGTGCCGAGCACCTAGGAAAAAAACAAAGAGTAAAAAAGTTTACACAGACATTTTCGGACCAGACTTTTTTGTTTATAATACAAACCTTGAACCAGAAGTTACAAAGAAATCACACAATCTCGTGTTGTCAAAACTCGTCGTCATCGTCTTGTTTGCAACGAGATTTGCTAAAACAACTTGGCGCGTGGACTGCGAAGTTTTGGCAACACAACGAGATGGAGTTATTTTTTCGTAATTTCTTCACGGGCAGTATGACGAAAGGGAAAAACTCTTTTAAAATCGTACTCGTTGTTGAATCTAAGGCCTGCTTCAAACACCGTATTTTAACCGTATCGAATTAAATTGATTTTGATCCCGAGCTAATTGAATCGGTGATTCAAACACCGAATTTTTTCCCAACGAATTGAATTTCTACCGTATTATCCGGTAGGTGGAAGCGAATTTAATTCGGTGCACTGCTTCAAACACCGTATTTTCACCAAATTTAATTCGTGAATTTAATTCGATACGGTTAAAATACGGTGTTTGAAGCAGGCCTAAAGGTCTCTAATAACAACAATTACAGCACAAAGATTTTCGTTGCTACCCGCAAATACCTAAACGGGAGCGAAAGCCAGAATTTAAAAACGAAATAATTGAACGAATTTTGAATAGCATTTTTTCTCGCTAGCATGTGTGAATTAAGTATCCACCCTTGTAAAGTTGAATTCATTGATTGTCGTCAATTTAACCCTACCCACGACACTAACACTTTTACTGGATCACAGCTGATTCTATACTTGCACATTTTTAGGCTGTTCCCCTTTTTGAAAAAAACCCAGGACATTTTAAGAGAGAGCTACACGATGCGACATTGCACGCAACATTGCGCGTAACTGAAACCTTTTCTTGTAACCAACTTTGAAACCGTTGCTTGCAATATCGAAGGAATAGAATCGGTTTTACTTCTCCCAATGTTTAGTGCAACAATTTCAAAGGTAGCTACACGGTGAAGTTCTTCCACTGCGCGCAACATTGCATGCATTTTGAACCGTGTAGCTGTATCTAACATTATTATACTTTATCTCATCTTAAAACGGGAAAAAACGGAGTGAGTGTTCTCAAATAAAGAGCAAGAACTACTGGAAATGGTCCGGTCCAGACTAGCCTGCTCATGAATCAGAGAAGCTTAGCGTTAACTCCCGTTCAAGTATTAGATATTTGAGAATTAGATATGTGAGTGTGCATTCACATTATGCTTTATGGCGGGAAGAGAAATGCGCGCGCGCCTTCATTTATTGACTTTTGGCGGGAAGGTGTACTTGCATGCCCAAAAATGTCAGTTTATGGCGGGAGGAACTCTGAGCGCCCATGCCTTAAGTTTTTGACCAATGGTGAGAAAAAAAAAGAATAAGCGTGCGCATTTATTTTGTAAATTTTATGGCGGGAAGAAATGTGCATGCGCACTGGCCTGGCAAGAGCAAGTTCTTTTCAGTGGGAAAAAACGGTCACATGGCAGATGTTTTGTTAATTTTGTCTGTTAAAGTAACAAAGTAAATTTAACACACTTACCTGATCGAGAAATCCGTTCCATATGGAGAGAAATGGCTTTGGATAAGTTGCCCAAATCCCAGCTGTACCGTTTTCTCCAAGTATTTGACGAGTTCCACCATCAAAGTTATTCAGAGCGTCTATAAAGAATAAGAATTTTAATACATACAAAGATTTTTGAGCGTAGAAAAAGGCTTAGAATAAATAGCGAGAGTTGAACCCACAACCTTCCGTTTTTGTGGCTGCATGGAAACTCTTAAACACCGAGTTACTGGAAACTTGATGAAGAGGAGGGTCAAAGTGGGGAAGAACACGGATTTTCATAAAGAATCGCTAAAATGCCAAATCAGATGTGTCAGGGGAACACACATTGAATGTCGCAGTTAATTTAAAACTTCGTAAAAAATATAATAAAAAAAGGCTCGTAATATTGGGAATACTATTTTGGAAACAATATGACATGTAAACAAGACAACATTGGATCAACTGGTGCGAAGTTTGAATTTGCTAGTTCGAGCTAGCCGTCAATTGTATAGTAAATAAATTTTTTGAATGCAAAGAATTACATGACACAAGATAAACTGAATGTTGGATCTCTTGTTTAGGGAAGCATGTAACAGACAACACTCTCGGTGTGTATAACGAACATATATACGAACATATAACGAACATATAACGAACGCCAAGCAGTTGGTTTTCATCAGTGTTACAGTTTGAGCTTCCCGCGCGCCGCCATTTTGAATTATGACGTAACGTGGTTGCCGTACCAGACCTCTCGTTCTTTGCCATTGTATTCATCGTGAGTGGAGACTGGCACTGCGACCAACTTACGTCACAAATCAAAATGGCGGCGCGCGGGAAACTAAAAAAACCTGATCAAGCTAAATTGTTTGAAATTAGTTATATGCGCAGAATCATCAAATTTGTGCTGCTGATATGGACATAGACTTAATCAAAGTTTTATTTGAGAACATTAATGTTACACACTGGAGAATTCCTTTGATTTAAAAAAAAAATTAAAGTTGTGGGCAAAACAGCAGCTTTTTCTAAGTTCTGAACAAAATCTTTAGAATTATTTTTAAGAAGAAGCAGATTCTGAACAAAGAACACTGACAACAAAGTGAAGGGACTCCGTACCGTAATACACCAAGTAGCAAATCGCGGATGCAATAAAAGCTCCAAACAGCTGAGCCAGCCAGTATACGGGAACTTTTTTCCACGGAAACCTTCGAATCACTGCAAAGGCCAGAGTAACCGCTGGATTCATATGTGCGCCTTCAGTGGTAAAATTGAGAACAAAAACAGTGATTGGTTATTTATTCATCGATTAAGGCTGTGTGTGTTGAAAATTTCAACTTATTTACTGATATGAGAAAAGATTCCATGAAACCATATACAAATACAAGCCAAGTGAAATAAAGTTTCTGTCAACGAGCAACCCAGCCAAGAGGCGAGGTTGCGAGGCGACAGCATTATAAATTAGCGTAACAAGTAATTTAGCATAACCAATTTCCGTAACCAACTTCCGTAACCATTAAGATAGTAAAACAATTGTCAGATAGTCAATCAAAGTGCCAGCACTTCGAAAGAGCATTATATGTCAAACATCAAACAACGATCGCTCTGATTGGTAGATACAGTGATCACTTTCAATCATTAGCCAATCAGAGTGACTCTTTATTTGTGCTTGTCAGATGGAGCTCTGTGCCTCGTGGTATTGGTGATGCATCTTGCAGAAAGATTGTTGTTGTATTCAATTATAAAACGTTCTGTTTGAAATGAGTTTTCATTTTTGATGGATGTTTGTTGTACTGCAACTCAATTTCAAGCTTTCTACACACTTATATTAGTAGAGTTTGGCTTTACATTACGGGTTTCGTCCTTCAGACCTCTTCAGTTATCCGCCATCTTAATTAGTTAGCTGTAAGAAGAGCGCACTTAGCGATAGCTACTACTAATAGTACTTGTTCAGCTTCAATTTTTCAAATTCAAAGATACGCCATGTGTTTTATTATACTAGTCTCCGAGCCAAGTTGTTTAAAGGCGGACAAACATCCATCAAGAATGAATTTTAGTAAAGCTTTTCTGGCTCAAAGTAAAGGAATAGAAAGAAACGAGTTTTGCATGTTTGTTTTCATTTTGATTGGTTAGTTAAATCAAAATCGAAGTAGAGTTGCGGTCGTTGGCACTTAGCGATAGCTACTACTAATAGTATTTGTTCAGCTACAATTTTTCAAATTCAAAGATACGCAATGTGTTCAGTATATTAGTCTCAGAGCCCAGTTGTTCAAAGGCGGATTAGCATTTACCCAGCAGGGTTAAATTTTTAACCTACGCTTACTGATTTGAGCTGTAGTTGTGGAATTGACAAGTTTTTCTTATGGAAAACTTAAAGTGCTTATGAAGCGAAAAATGTTATTACTTCTGTGGATAGACCTTGCTAAATGAGGAATAGCGGTGAAAAAAATTTTTCAAAATTTTTTACGGTTCTTGAAATATTAACAAATGAATTAATGACGTAATGTGGGGTTCCAACAAATTTGCATTTTATTTAAATCTGCTGCCAATCCATAACCTTTGGACAATTTGAGCCAAACCTGCAGTGGCGATCTATCTACCTTGAGATACATCAGCAGCCCAAGTTTGGCTTAAATACATCGATAGATTATAGATTGGCAGCAGAATTTTAAAAAATGTAAATTTGTTGGAACCCCAAATTACGTCATTAATTGAGAATTTTAAATGTTAATATTTCAAAAACCATAAAGATTTTGAAAAAAAAAATAGACCGCCATTCCTCATTTAGCAAGGTCTATCCAAGAAAGTAATAAAAATTTTCACTTCATACGCACTTTAAACCGTATATTTTAAAGGAACCGTAAACTTTTCCATTAAAAAGCAGCTGAAGGTAAAAATTTATTAATCATTACCTCAGTGGATAGACCTTGCTAAATAAAGAAAAGCGGTGATTTGTTTTTCAATTTCTTTATAGTGCTCGAGATATGAACATTTAGGATACGTTCCTTTTGTACAATCTCAATCCGGATTCCTAATTACCAGGATTGTTTGGATTTCCTGCGATAATGGAACGGAAAATCTGCAACTACTTTTGGGCCATTTTTTGTGCATGTGCGCTAAATAATACCCACGTGGTAGTTTTGGTTCGCTGATTTGTCAAATGGAACGTAGACCTTGCAAGAAATCTGGAACCGGTTTCAGATTGAATCCAAAGAATCCACTCTCGGGAGTGGATTCTCTGATTGCAATTCAAAATCATATTCATGAAATTTTTGAATAAAGAAACGCTAAATCCAGTTTTGGATTTAGAAATCCGCATTTGGATTTTAAAAAAGGAACTACCCTTAAAGTTTTCAACTGATGACGTCATGAGTGGTTCCGACCAATTTTCCATATTTATTAAATCCTCTGCCAATCCGTAACCTTTGGATGTATTTAAGTCAAAGTTGGGCTGCTGATGTATCTCGAGGTAGATAGACCATCCGTTTAAGTTGGCTCAAAGGTTATCAATTGAATGCAGATTTGAAAAAAATGCAAATTTGTCGAAAAATACTGGTGACGTCATCAGTTGAAAACATTGAAAATGTTTTAATACCTAACCCTAAAAGATTTCGACAAAACTTTTCCACCGCTATTCCTCATTTAATCATTTAACAAGGTCTATACATTGTATTATGGAGAAGTTACTCCTTGAATTATGATTTAACTCAGGGTTAAAGTTAACCAGTACTCGAACGACCATTCCTGTTTGACTGTAGAGTAGCATAAGTGAATCAGGCTCCAACCCACCTGATACTCCAAGCCCCCAGTAACAACCGAACGCTGCGCCCATGCCCCAACCGAAGTTGACCGAGAAGAAAGTCCCAAACTGGGACCTACTCAGAACATACTGTGCAATCGAGCCAATTCCAAAGACCTAATGAACACAGAGAAAAACGAAACACATTTTATTATCATTTTATTACGTCTGTGGCTGTGTTCCTAGTTTTTCGGTATATATATCTTATTACCTAAAATTTGCGCGTCATGAAACTAATGCGAAATTGACCGTTTTGCGTTGATATTTGTATGCGAGAGTTTTCTAAGCGCGTTAATTTCGACAACTCTAATTTTCTGGCGCGATAGGCATTTTCACGACCATGCGCGGTGCATGTGTCCTACTGTTTTGGCGGGCCAGTAGTCTTACAAATGTCACCCAATCCTGTCGCCCAGACGGATAAAACAATGGGAAATAAACACTGCAAATCGTTATGAGTTACGTACAAAGCCAAAAACAATTTTATAATTCAAAAACCACTGTGCTTGATCGTGAAAATGCCTTGTAGCTTTCTTGTTTACCGCATTTCAAAAACATTGTATCACTCGATCTATAAATTTGACCGTGTTTCTTTATAAAATCCCTTTGCGTGATAAAAAATTGCTAGTAATACTTGCTGCAGTGATTTGTGCAATTTTTGCGGTTTTAGATACTCGCGAAATTACGTTAACGGTTTTAAATTTACTACAAACTACCGACAGAAGAATTAAGAACCATTTTAAATGCCCCAATTCTCATTGTAAAAATAAGCTTTTTCATCCAAAAGTGAACTGTCATCCTATTTGTCTTGTTTGCCTTGAATATGACAAAAGACAAATAGTACTATCGTCATGAGTTAATATTATGACTGTCAAACTCTATGGTATACAAGTGTTGAAGAATATTTCAAGAATCCACGAAAATTAGTTTCCTATCCTTGCCTCTGCAAAATTGCGGCAATAAAGTAACGGCATTTTAGGCCTTTCAGTTTCCTCAAAATTAGGCAACCACGAAAATTGAAAGAAACAAGGATTTTTTCTATACACTCGTTTTGTTTTGTAAGAACATGTAGTTTTTGACAGAGTTTATTTGCCTGAAATGTCTTAAAAAAGTTCTTTAATTATTTTTACTGATTTTAGACAATATAAATAATACATGTTATTTAAATATAGTCTTTTCAATTAATTGTCATAACTTGTGTTATTTTGTGAGATAAAACTGTTTTGACTTTCTTGCTAGTTAATACTTTTTCTAGCTCATGATCAAGTGATATACCTGTAAGAACTGCGATTTCGAAAAACATGTGATGTAAAATTGTTATCTGGGAACTTTAGTCAAGACAGAGCCCACCGAAAAGCAACTCTTTAAAGTGCCTAAACCTTAACAACTGTTTTTGTTGCCACTAAAAATGTTTGGAAACTAAGGACTTTTGAGAAAAGAATCTTTGAAATCAGTCGTATTCTCGATTTTTTATGCACATTTGAAGTTCAAGCCTTAGTTTTGTTGGTTCACGACCGCGTTTTAAGGGGACTGCGTTATGACATTATTCCTGGACATTTCTGTATCAAAACACAGCAAGATGGACACAAATGAGTCAGAGATTTTTGATTCAGAAGTACATTCCAATTCCTCGTACAGTTCTCAGTTCTTTTGTGCCTTTGTGTTTAGAAAGATCTCATTTGCTCAAAATTATAAGTCAGGAATGACGTCACAACCCAGTCCCCCGAAAACGCGGTCGTGAACCAAGATGTCTGAAAATTTCGCCAGTTTGAGCCACTGTAGAAAAAAAAAACAATTTGACCAAATTTCAAAAATTATTTTGCAGAAGAACTTTAAATTGTTTGTGAAATGATTTGATACCAAAAAGGTTGTTAGCGTTATATGCACTTTAACATAACACTGTTTGAATTGCTTGTTCCAAGAGCGCGTGTTGAATATGAGATGATAGCCGACGAGGCGCGATGCGCCGAATTGGCTATAAATCATCTCATATCCAACAAGTGCGAATGGAATAATTGTTTTATTAAATTTAATTTGTTTTCTAATCTCTTCTATACTTAAAAATAACAGCTAAATTTTATTCAGAACCTTTTTTGGCTTTGCAAACACTACAGTCAGCTTCCATATTTGGTGAACACCGAATATGAGCTGATAACCGAGATTGAATGAGCCAATCAGAACGCGCGAATCGCAATATTCGAGATTGAAAATTTAATAAAAATAAATATTCTTCATCTTTTCTCAGCCTCAGCATGTTCTTAACATGTTCTTAAATTTTTTGGCGATTTTCAGCCTTATGTTCTTTTAAAGTTATTCTTTTAAAAAAAAGAATGTTTGCTGGCGAGTCAAAAGTTGAAGTATACTGGTTTAGTTGATATTCAGTTAAAGTGAAAAAGTTGTTTTGAAAAGACCTTGTATATTCAGCTGGTCACGATGTTACCAAAGCACGTTTATGTACCCAACTTGGGAAACCTGTCAAGGCTGTTCAAACAACTCATTGGCACTGACTCCAAAAGCAAACCAAAACTAATTCCCGAGATATTTAACATTCATATTTAACAATCATTACGAGCTATCGTAAGCCTCTCAATGCTTAAGGCTTAATGCTGAGCACAATACTGATCTTTGAAAAAACGTTTTAGGCGTTTAGGGTATATGCGTTTATTAAATTTTCAATCTCGAATATTGCGATTCGCGCGTTCTGATTGGTTCATTCAATCTCGGTTATCAGCTCAT
>JAOBAT010066794.1:0-23157 GCA_026413305.1 Hydrozoanthus tunicans
ACTTGTTTCTAACTGTCGCAGCACTTCCCTTTCTTTCAGAAACTTCTAGTTTTAAAATATTCTCTTTCCATTACGTCGGAACAACGTTTCTAAACGTGTTCGCGCGAAAAATCAGCGC
The DNA here is from genome assembly GCA_026413305.1 of Hydrozoanthus tunicans. Classification (NCBI taxonomy): domain Eukaryota; kingdom Metazoa; phylum Cnidaria; class Anthozoa; order Zoantharia; family Hydrozoanthidae; genus Hydrozoanthus; species Hydrozoanthus tunicans. The sequence continues at coordinate 119 of JAOBAT010066794.1, forward strand.
GCGCAAAATACAGCTCCAAATATGGAGCTTTTATTTGACGTCATAGAAGTTACCGGGGCAACTGACAAGAGTGAAAACGTTGCGCCAACGACACGCAGGCATTTTGCTACAGTCGTTGGAGAGGGTAGATGTGTGTTAGTGTTTGACCGATTTTTTCGTCTCGTTGCTATTGAAAATTTGGAGATTCGGTTGGATTGCTACATCTGGATATAGCGTTATAAAAGTTAACGTGTTACTGATTTAGAGATTATCGTTTGGAAGAATCGATAATCTTGTTCTTTGGCGCGCTTTCGTCGTTTTGATGTGTCCAACGATTTACAGCGGTTGTAGAAAAATGGAAGAAGATAACCAACAGCGGGTACATCAGCGAAGAAAAAAAACGCGACGATTAAAGAAACAAAGACGCCGTAACTCAGAGTGGGATTTCGATAAAGTTGACTCGGAGTTGGTTTGCAAACCATTGAAGCTTCGTAGAAGAGGTAATTTGGCTCCACAGAATACAACTCAATTCCTGATGGAAGATAAAATGGAGGCATTACCAGAGTATGTTATCAGTCCATCTCGTTCACTATCGCCAAGTTCAAGCCCAAGTAGCCCTAGTGTTTCCTCTTCTACGGGCGGTGTCACACCAGTATCAAATGCGGACGAAAATTGTCACCCGTTTATCGAGGGACAACTTGCAGAAGACTTTGACGCGATGTACTTCCAGAAAGACTTTGAAGAAACTTACGACCGAGTGAGGGAAGAATCTTTGATGGCTATGTCCCATTCTGAACTGCTCGCACAATATCTAAAAATGGAAGAGAAAGAAGAATTCCTCCGAAAGAAAGTAAAACAACTAAGTGAGTGTGCTTGTAGCAGTCCGTTCAACGTGATTGTCAATGTTACTTGTGCTAGCTGTGGCACTTGTGCTAATGTAAGATCTGAACCGAGATTTGAAGTTAAAGAACCTAAAATTGATCTTCAAGAAACACCAGAGAAAAGTCTTACTTTTGAAATTGAGGAACTCCGCCAAAAGAACTCTTTACTAATGGAAGAAAACACAAACTTGAAATGTAGATTAGCAGCAAACGACTCTCGCAGCTGCTGAAAAGTTTATTGAGGACGTCATATTGATTCTTTATAAAAAAAACTAAAAATTTTGTGTTTTTTTTCTTATAAACCATGTTACAGTAAAAATTAAGTCTTTGCTATTTTGTCTTCGTAAGTGATGAACATGCAAATTTTAAAGTGAAAATGGTTTACGTGGGCAGTATTTATAGTGCAGTGACAGCAGATTTTTGTTGAAGACCTTTTAAAGAAAAATTTAGATTATTTCTGTAAGACAATGTAGCCCGAACTGCCATTTGAAAAGTTGCTTTAAGCTCAAGTTAATTTAATTGTTGTGACCATCAAGTATTAAAAAGTTGAGGTAAATCTGAAGTGTTGAGGTGTATATTTTCAGGTTAAGAGACCGAAAGAGAGGTCATTTCAACCTCGTTGAGTAATCTGACAAGGAACTTCCATTTATGACAGTTGGTTCCAGCTTGGCAGATACTCCTCTCAGCAGCCATCCTTGGAAAGGTAATGCCTTTCATTTAAATGGGCTGTGATTCCTGTGGATGCTTTTGCCAAATACACGAGTAACAACTTTGAAGTATATGTATATCTTGTCAGGGGAGTTTCTTTTCTAACAGGAATTTCTGCTTTTTAAACCGAAAAGTTTTGACAAGACTGGTAAATCCATATGATATAATATGATAGTCTATGAATTCTAATTGTTGTACTTTTCCATTTTGAAGTCCTGGCTGATGGATGGCAATTGGAGTCGCCGATCCATCGTTGAAACCTAGCCTGGATGGTACTGGAGAAAAACCAGAGGTACAAGTGTGCTTTGCATTCTTGTCTTGCAACTAATGTCACAGGCAAACAACATGTACTGTTTGAGGGTGTATGGTGTTGAAATGTTTGACATTTTGTGATAAGATTGAGTTGCTACAACAGTGTTGCTACCAAGCAGTTTGATAAAATGATATTTTGAGCTTTACACCGCTGAGACTGAAACACTGGTGTTTTTGAATATAGTCTTTTGTCGTAGCAAAGTTTACTCAGATAAAAGACTATAGTCCAAAGTATCGGTTTCATTTTATCTCAATTGTGGCAAGCTTATAGAACTTATCAAACTGTATTTGTCATGTTCATTGATCTTCTTTATGTTTGCCTTTAAGGTCATAGTAACTGATCAATTTTACCAAGCTGAAAAAGATGGCAACCTCTAATTTACCCAGAGGTTGAGAGAAAAGTCAATAAACACAGAACTGTCTAAATATCAGTCTAAAAGGGTTTCTCAGAATCAAAATCAAACACAAAATTATTTGCTATCTTTTATGAGAGGATTCATTTAAATGTGTCTCAATTATTGGATGTGTCAAACCACTTGCTCAAATGCACATACTGTAACCCCAAATTGAATCTAATGAAAAGTTCTATCACTGAATAAGTCAATTATTCTTATCACCCTCTAGAGGCTTATTTCCTGGAACAGTAGTATGTTTTGTGCACAGCAGTTTCTTGGGTAAACTGTAATTGGTGGGCTTGATATTACCCTCTAGAGGCAGGTTGTACTAGGTCCATCCCCAAAGTGAAAATTGCTAAACTTGTGCAAAGCAGTTTGTTTGGTAAGCTGCTTTTAATGGGCTTGCCAGAGACACCATAAGAGTGCACATCGACAAAATACAACGCATGAATTGCAAGTAGTGTCAGTAAACTGTGAGCCATCTTACATGCATGTACGAAGGTTTAACAAGAACTTAAAACATAGGATCAACAAGAATTAGTCAATGGCACTAACCCAAGTGTTTCCTATGCATCTGCAGGTGTGAATGGTGTTGAAAAGGTAGTATATTTTGAAGTGTAAAGCACCTTGATTGTAAATTGTGTGAACTTGGTACCCACACCCTAAAGTTTTAGGCTCTTCAAGTCATTTTAGGATCAATGTCTTCAGTTGATAGTTTCTCTTCATTTTCACCTTTGTATTCGACTACACACTGCTTGAAAATAAATATGTGGGGTGGGTGGTTTAGCTGTAAGAAACTATTCATTCACAGGCAAACACAAGTCAAGAGGTATCACTTCTCAAGAGCAGCAGGAATTTTTATTAAAAATATTAGTTGAAAATTTTATGGTTTGTATCTACAAAAGTGATTTATTAAAATCTTGAAAAGCAATTACTGTGAAGTTGTTCTTTTTTGGTTTGAAGGTATTGTTTCTGTTCCATTGCTCCTGGATAATTTCATTACTGTTTGAAACTCTTAGCGAGGGGGTAGAATGTTTTACTGCTGTGCTTTCTCAAGATACCTTTCATTGACTGCAATTATTTCATAATCCCTGCTGTGGGTGCTCTGAATAAGGTTTTGCTTGCTTAAAGAAGCAGAGTAAAACGCATATGAAGTTAAAAAAATTTAATCATTTCTGGATAGAACTTGATAAAATTAATGAGGACCGAATAGCATTGAAATTATTTTTTGTCAAAACCTTTCATGGTTCATGAGATATCAAAAGTTTTTTGATGATGCCATGCAAGGGTTGTTCCAAAAAACTTACATTTTTTCTAAACCTGCTGCCAGTACTTAACCTTTAGATGTATTTATGCAAAGTTGGGCAGTTGATATGTGTTGAAGATCAGCAGTCCAAGTTTGACTCAAGTTCATCCGAAGGTAATGAATTGGCAGCAGGTTTTAAAAAAATGCAAATCTGTCGGAACCACTTGTGACACCATCAGTTGAAAACTTTAAATGTTTTAATATCTAAATGACTATAAAGATTTTGACAAACAATTTTCACCACTGTTCCTCTTCTAGCAGATTCTATCAACTGAAGTAATAAAAATTTTCACTTCGTGTGCACTTTAAGCAGAAGTTAAGATATTATTCCATGTTGCAGATAATATCTGCAGAATAGTTCAATATCTTGCTTTGCTGTTACCTTTTGGCTCTTGTATGCAGCAATTATTAACATTTTTTTCACCTGAAGTTGAAGTTCTGTTTAGGACAGGGTTGCTTGAAAATAAAGTTTTTTGCTCTAAAAAGGTTTTTTGTGACACACTGCAACTAGTTGAAGTGTAAAGATGACTTGTTTGACTACAGGTAAAGTATATTATTAGAACCTCTGCCAAGTCAAGTTTCAAGGAAAAAGTTAACTTTTCCTGGACTTAAAAGAGTACAACAGAAAATCTTGCCCTGGAAGTAGTTTTATATTCAGTTTGGTTTTCTTATAATTTTTTATAGCAATGTTTCAACTTTCAAAATAATTTAGTGAGTAGTAAGTTACTTTCCATTGTGGTAGATATAAAGGATCTGGGTAAAAAAATGAGTTTTGAGATTTTTTGTGTCAAATCGTGGTTTTTTGTTGGAAAATTCAGTAGAGCTTTAAAGGAGAATTGTCACATGGACTGTTTTTTTGGTATAATATTTGCAGTTGTAATGGTTTGAGTTAATTACATTGAAAGAAATAAATTGTATCATGATATATCAGTGGCAGCCATACAATTACAGTACTGGTCTGTCAAGGTTGATGAAAAAAAATAGAGATTTTATTGCCTGCAACACCAAATAAAACTTGATTTTATCAAGAAGTTCTTATGGTCCTTTTTGATTTAAAAACTACGGAAATCGCTTATATCATTTTTTTTTGTTATTGCCATTTAGAAATATATTTAATTTTTGAAAAGGAATGCTTGAAAGCTGCTCTTTCAGCAAACATGATCTACTGAGAATAAAATATTAGTCTCCTGTGTAACTGTTAAAGCTTGATCTGAAAGAGCTGACCAGACTTGCACTAGTTTTGGACTAGTCCACCCTTTATTAATTAAATTGAACTAAAAATTATTTAAAGAGTGTGGTTTAGTAACATGTTTAATTCAAACATTGGAAATTTTAAGGTGACAAAAATATTAATCTGAGATATATATTCAGCTGTAGTAAACAGTTCTGTCTTGTCCATTGTTGCCACCAAAGAATTTTCCACCTTGATGACCTTGGTTTCCTCCTCTCCCTCCCCTCCATCTTCCTCCTCTATTGCTGCCTCTGCCACCTTGCCAACCTTGATAGAAAAGAGCAGATAATATTGGCTGTTACTGGTTATTTTATATGCAACAAAGAAGGACAATCTGGGCCATCACTATTTTGCTGTGCTTGATTAAAAATATATCAAAGTTGGCCAGCTGTATACAACAAGGGATGACAATCTAGACCAACTTTATAAGCTCCTTGCAGAGACTGATTGGAGCTGTAAGTTTAAAAATTACAATTTTTTCATAGAAAAACCTAGAATCAGAACTTCATAAGACCTGCAAATCTTACCTTATACTGCTTGTGTTCTGGCTTAATGCAGGGTTAAAATTATTATAACCAGCCTTAAAAACAGAGCCATGGGCTCTTGTTGTCTGGAAACTGATCAATTTTTGTCTCTACTCTCTTTGACACTAAATTTGGGTATACATGAAGTGAAATAGACAAGTTTTTTAGTTCAGCATAACTTGATCAAATAGAAAGTTTTTGTTCCAATAGGCCGGTAGGTTATGAGTTGTGTCATTTCTGTGATTATAAATCAATGTTTTTAGACAAGCTAAATAAACTTAGTGATTTAAACAATAAAGTTTGAAGCTAAACTTGCCTCCCTGCACTTTCCCACCACGTCCTCCATGACCCCCTCTTCCTCCTCTTGCACCTATAAAACACAAATTTACAAATTATTGATCAATCTGCAATACAAAGCTGTACAAGTGCACCCAATCAGGGCTTTTTTAAAAGCACCTGGTGCAAAGTGTACAAAAGCCAATTAATTTTTAACCAGGTTAATTCTTAATAAAACCTATTTGTTGTCATGGAAATTAACCCTGGATTTGGGCTTATCATCTTCCCTGTTTGTAAAGTAGTTAAAATACATGGTCTTTGGTATTGAGGATCCACATTTCCAAGAGGAGTGTGTGGAGACTGGGATTGGGATTGCCCAACTTGTCTTAGGTTGGTTTGTTCTCTCTTTGCTACTGTAGTTGCCTTGGTAGTTTGGTGTTAAGGGCACCCGCCATGTGAAGTGGATGTCATGGGTTTGGTTACTGCTCGGGCCATTTTCTCTTTCTCCTGCACTTTGGTTCTTTACAGCATGTAACAGTATGGCCTCACATTGCTATATAGTATTCAAGTACATTGCCCAATTTTAACCAGTTAGATCACATACTTCCTTGTCTCTGGTCCCTTGGTGCTTCTGTTCGCTTCTTAAAGCTTGGCATCTCTGGAGGAGGGGCCTGCATGCCTGCTGTTCTGCCTCCTCGATCTGGGACCTTTAATTAGATGATAAACGAAGTTGAAATTTCCCTCTTGGACAGTTTGGTTTGAATCTTGAAATTAAACACCATAGAGTGACAGAGTATATCAAACAAAAATCAATGGTTTAGAACAGTTTATGCTTAATTGCCACTTGGCTTGTTGGCAATTGAAATAAACTTCAGTTGTAAAATATAGTATTTATTAATTTTAACTACCTTTCCCATAAGCACTTTATTAATGGCACAAGTTGTCTTGGCTCTAAATTCTTCACTGCTTGTTCTTGACTGCTTTAATAGGTCTGGAACATAAGAAAGAATAAATTATTCAATTAGAAAGGAATTTCTATTTTCCCATCTACAGCCTGGGTAGGTAGAGCAAAGCCAACATTATGGTTACAGTCCTGAGTAGGAGAGACAAGTGCTTGTACAATAACCTCTGAAAGTAGGGAGAAAAGAAATAACTTTCAATGCCCCACAAACTTATTCTGTCTGGTGTTCTATTTCTTGTTAATTTTCTTAAGTACAGTCTATAGACAGCACAATGATACAATTGCATTCAGAGAAATCAAGGTTCCTCTATTTTTCTTCTCTGCTCCTCCATCTTTATTCAGTAGTTCATTTATCAAGAGGTGTCTAGTTGTAAAATGATTTTCAGAATGTGCCAGCAGAATATATGCATATTAAAATAATGAAACATTAAAAAGGTTTTAAAAGCAGTTATTTTAAGCAGCAATTCTATGCATGTACATACCTGATCTTGCAGCTAGAATGTCTGCTATACTAACTGGTGTGGAAACTGGTAACATTCTCCTGATGGGCTGGAATGCAGCAGCCATTTGGTCTTTCTTGTGCTAGAAACCATGAATTGAAACGTTGAGTATTTCTTGCAACTTCAACACTGGTTTGAATTTTAAATACCAAATCCAATCTAACTTGCATAAAATTTGATGGAATGAGAAAACAGCCAGCTCACAATGTTGTTCAGTATTTATATCAGTTTATATTATTATTAATTGCAGCCACAAATTGGCATGGAGAGACACACACTTATAAATGATGCATGAGAAACATGGTTGTTGGCATTAGTAATTATTAATTATTTAAAAAATCACTAATATTTGGAGAACTTGTTATCACTCAGATTCTATCCACATGTTGAGCATAATTCTATTATTACTTTGTCTAGTATAAACTAAAAGGCAGCCTTGCAGTTCTGACCAATAAAATTGAGCCATTTCTTCTGACCCTGATTTTTGGGTGGAAGGAAAATGATGGAAAGTGAACATTGAGCTTGCAAAGGCTAAATTCAGCTCATGTTTGTTGTTGATAAGGTTAAAAGCTAAATGAATATTTCTTAGAATTTTAAATAAACCCAACTTATTCACAGAACGTGAAAAGGTATCTATATACCAGAGTTACTGTTTATTTCCGTACCTTGGCTTTGTCCGACCATCCAAACGACTGCACTGTTACATCCAGCCTCTTGAGTAGCATCTGTCGCCTCAGGGTGTACTCCTTATTCAGCTGCTCGTTAATGCTGTCAGCTTTGGCCTGGAGTATGGTTTAATTAGAAAGAAATGGTTGTGTAACAATTTTCTTAACTTACAACTAACTAATCCTTCTTTGACAGGAACTACTTGTTTTTTCTATATGCCTGTTTCTTAATTATGTGGCTAGGCAAAGGTATTTTATATCTAGAGTTAGTTAGCAGTTATTGGCTGATTGTCTGACATAAAATTAAAGTAAAAGGGGGCTTGCCCAACAAACTTGAACAGACCTGTCAACTCGCACTTTTACTGACACTACTAGTGTCACACACAATTTTCATCTAAATCTTAAATTATTCACCAAGGCAATTAAAACCAAATCTTTGTTGTTTTTTCTTCACAATAAGAAGAACAGAATTTATGTTGTAAATAGTTGCACAACTTCGTGTTTGCTTAGGCCCATTATAAATTATTTTATGTCATAATCTGAATGAACTTGACAAGGTATATAGGTTGTAAGTAATTTAGATTGTAACTAGTTTATCTTATGTTTGAATTTTGGTACCCTCTCAAAATAAAGGATATTCTATTATATTGTGTTGTATAAACTAAAACAATGTTTTTAAAATAAAACAAAGCTTCCTGCTTTCAACAGTCTGTTTTTAAGTTTTTCTCTAAAATCATCTGGTTTTTGGATGGCAAAATCTGAGATCTTAAGTTATAGATATTTCAAGGATGTATTCTGAAAGTTTGAGCTGCGTACCCATTGTTTCCTGCTAAGCCGTTTGGTGAGAAGAGGTTTTCCCAGGTGATCCTTTTTAGTCTTGTTTAACAGTTGCCTGATCTTCAGAAATACAGAAAGGGCAAATTAGAAGATTCTTGATACCCCTGAGGGGCCATCACACAATTATTATCTTTCCCCTATTATTTCTGATGATTAATAAGGTAAGTAAATATGTGCTGTTTACATTGACTTAATTATTGTTATTATTATTATTATTATTATTATCATTATTATTATTATTATTATTATTATTACTACTTCTACTACTACTACTATTTTGATATAATTTCTGTTTTGTTGGTGATTTAAACATTTTCAACCCAAAATTGAAGGTTCTAGTGCCAAAATGATCTAAGTGACTTTTGATGTAGTTGTCAACTCTCCCTACATTATCCCTATTATTTCTTCATAACTCTTGGGAGAATTATGCTTTTCATGTAAAGCCACTTGCATTGTGTTTGAACTAGACCCTTCAACTGATCTGGCTTCCAGGCTAGTAAAGCCCCTAATGGTTATTCCAGGTAGCCAGCAGCTTGATCTGTTGTTTCAAAGATTTTTAACATACATAATAATTTAGTGGTGCTTAAGGTGAAATAAAATGACGTTCTTGCTGATGACCTGGGGCATGAGCATGGGAGGTAGAATTTTTAGAAGGTCAGAAGGATTTTTTTGGCCTAAAGTTTTGGCCAAAGGGATTTTTTTTGGGTCTGTGGAAGATTCCTGGACTTTTTTGGTTCCCAAAAAAAAGTAACCCAGATTTGTTGGATATTATGTTTTCCTTCATTTCAAATCAACAATAGAACCCTGGGCTTGATACCGAAACAAGGTAAGACTTGCAAATACATGTACTTCTAAGGTAATTTCAAGACAATCAAGATTAGACTGACCTTGAAAAGGTCAAAAATTATTAGTATAAAATTAATGTAACTTTACCAGTAGGTAGTTGATTTAGAAAAAATACTAATTAAAATTATAATAAATATAATCATAATAATTGTGATTACAATAATACACAATACTTGTATTTTCTCTCCCATTCAAGTTTTTCAGGAAAAATAATTTAATACTGTCATTGAAATTATATTTAGTACAATTCTAAATATGATGCGAAGCTATTCAATATTATTCTTTATTCTAGATCTTCTAGTTTAATTATGGTTAACTTATTTTATACACATCACTTTTAGAAATTTTATTCATTTTTTTCCTAAATTTCTTTGTGATTTGAACCAGATGTTAACTAAAATTGAAAATATTCCTTGAAACTATAATTGCATAATTTTAAATTCTTGTAAAATTAATTGTTTTGAAATAATTATAAAAAATATTTTCTTCAGTCTAGCATTTAATTTGTACAACTACATCAGACATTGCACCCTCTGTAGCTTAAAAATAGGGAGGTTTGTATTACAGCCTTCCTGACCATTCACCGTAAACCCCTGGTTATGCCACTGGTAAAATGGCCTCAGAAAAAAGACTGGGGAAGACAACTGTTTTTAAAATAAGAAAAACAACTAGAATAAACAAGACAACTAGGGGCAAACTAAGATTTTTTGCCCCATTTTCACATTTCATCACTTAAACTAAATCTTGTTTGTGTATTTGAACCTCAATCTTCGAACTCATACTAAAAGTTTGGAGACTTTGGCCCAATTCAGGAAGCAGGGAGATTCCACCAAAAAATGGGAGACTCCTGGAAAAATCAGGATGGTTATAATTTCTGCTATATTGAGTTTAATAATTATCAACTTATTTCATTTCTTGCAAAGTTGTGTTGACCATCATACCTTAGCTTCTATCTGTGAGAACGTGTCAAAGACTGTTGATTCCTTTGTTACCATGGGGAGCTCCAATGCAGAAAGAATCAATTTCAACTGATGTAGCGAGGGGCTTACTGCCTGTCAATATGTAGATCAGATTTACTCTGGGCACTCAAACAAACCTACTAACTGAATAGTAAATAATGATTTTGCATACTTTTGTTTTATCATCTTTATCCTGTATTTGGGAAGAATCTGTCAAGAACTAAACATTTCTGATCGGCTTTAAGACTCGATGCAAACAAGAATAACCATTGGAAATCAAATTTGAATAAAATCACCGAAAAACTGTTTGCTGACGCTTCAGCTATGGGTAAAAACTCCTGAGACTGAGTGAAGGCAGACTAGAGCACCATATGGAAAGCACTGAGGCTCTTTTTAATCATTGCATGTGTTTTTTAATTTCCCTGCTAGAAATCAAGGGCCAAAATGCTGGTGTGGGTGTTGGGTCTGGTTATTGCTAACAGGAAAACTATAGACCGTTCTAACTAGAAACTAACATAAAATAATGTAGCCAGCAAATAGAGTCTTAGAATGTCACTGTGTGTTTAGAATAATTGATAATAAGGGCAAACAATCTTTCTACCTGTGCATCTATTTCCATATTTTCTCCTTCTGCACCACCCAAGATTCTACACGCTTGAAGTTCTGATGTAAGATAGTCTGTCCAAGTAAGATCAAAGTATTCTGCATAAATTAACTATCACAAAAAATTACAGTCATGGGCATGCTTAAGAAAGTATTCAGTTGCTATATTCTTACCTAAAAGAAGCAATCGGTTTGCAGTAGTGGATAAACCATTGACACCTGACAGCTGTGAATGGGGGCAGCCTAAAGACAGAACATAATTATTTGGGTATTGTACTCATACATACAAATGGATGCCAAATAGATTATAAGTAATAAATTTTGTGAAATTTATAGTTTACTGCACTATAAGAACTGAACGAAAAAGTTAGTTATGTTTGCTTAATACATACCAAGCTCATTGAGGAGACCACTCATTTCAATTTTAAATGTTCCCTGATCTTCTTTTTCTGCAATAAATAAGCATATTAAAATTATATTCAATAAGTTTATGTAATATATACCCTAAGTAAAAACAACACAAAAACATACTGATATAACCCTGAGACTCAAATTAACTCTATTCCTGAATATTTATTTAATTTATACTTACAACTGAGTCTGATTCACTTATAAATCTAAAATAATAGTTTATCATTAGGTTTTTAGTATTGTTTTTCATCTTTTTTACACCCTTAAAACCTAACTGTACACTAGTAACAGCTATTACTTCTACTTCAGTACTACAACTATCATACTGTAGATAAACTGATAACAACTCTAGACCTCTTCACTAGGAGGCAGGTTCCATATTCTAATGTATGTATGGGACAAGATCGATGTTCAAATCCTGGCCATGTGGACAAATTTTGAGTTTAAATGTCCCTATATGTGTTTTGAAGAGGAAATGAGCCCATTGTACAGACATAAAGGGAAGTTTGCACGTTGTGTTGAACATTTTGTTGCAGATATTGGTGTTGGAATATCATGTTGTCCATAAGTATCTTATATAACTAAAAAATGTTAGCAGGTTTAAAGCCTAAAGCCACTTAAATTCATCATAGGAAAACAAATAGATGCAATTTAAAATTTCGTTGTTTTTTTTTTTCTGCCTCCCATGATATTTAGGGGTTTTTTGGGATTCGGGGAACCCATTTTAAAATGGAGCCCTGCTCAGTGGATTAATCCCTGCAGCTGTTTGCAAGTTTTATAAATAAATCAGATAAATAAATCAAAATAGTGAGCGGCTAACTAGTTGTGATGCACAAACAGTAATACATAAAACTTAATACAAAAACTAATTTTACCCATTTATAACTAGTTACTAATACCATTAATACTACTGCGCAACTGAAACTAAGGGAAGAACAATTACCGGATAATGTTTCTCCAAGTTTACAAACAACTTTCAAGCTATCATTAAGCCAAACGCACAAGGTCATGAACTCCGCTGTAAGCTGTACCCCTTCGACCGCTGTAACCAAGGCGCCATCTTCCATCAATGGTCCATCGTACCTAACAATGCAAATCATCTTCTTAATCAAGTCTTTTATTGGTTGAAGTTAACTGTGTTTCAGTATTCAAATAATGGAAATTCATCATTTGAACTACAGCTAAGGAACGCACGACTCATCTGCCACTCATTCCAGGATTCAGGTGTCACTTCAACTTAGATATAATTAGATCAACTAGTTGATATTATTACCCATTGAAATAAAATAAACGAAATTATCTCACCCAAGGTCCTCAAGAGCATCCAACACATCGTTTTCCATGTTTTGTAATTTTTTTTTGTGCGAAACCTCGGCAGACTATAGAAGAAGAAGACTGGTTCCCAGGCTCCCGCAGTTGATCGAACAGCTGTACGCTGGTCTTGAGAAGTGCAGACTCATAAGTGTGACAAAGCGAAAAAGATTCAAGATGGCGGCTGCTCATGCCCAGAGTTTCAACGATGTTGTTTCCATGTACCAAACACTTATTAAAGAATGGAATAGAAAGCCTATAGATCTTGAAAAATGTGGTAAACTTCTTTCTGGTATGAAGGTAAGAAGTTAAAAGTCGTATTAACTAAGAAACAAACTCCAAGTGAAAGGCACGAGAGTCTTTGCAAAATAATCTTCGAGGACATTTTATGTTTTTGAAGTTTTCTTTATTTTACTTTGAGCAATAGAATAGCAAATCAAAAGATAGCATTCTAAAGCTTGCATAAGGGAAAGTCAATTTATAATGGATTGTTTTACGGATACCACTCTCAGCCCAGCTATAAAAAACTGGATGAGTGAAATAAAACACCGAAAACGTTAAATTTAAACGTTAAGATATTATTCTGCTGTCCGCTGAATGAGTGTTAGTTACATTCAAACGTTTAGTTGTTGTTAGGTTCTCTATACCTTGGAATGAATCAGATTTTTGTAAGGCCATAGTTGTACAGTGTCAGTGCAACTAACAGACAGGTCAGATATAATGGAATCTACTTAAAGGTTGCGCAAAACTAAAAAGATTTTCAAGAAAAAATGTTTTTATTAAACTTTGAAAAAATCTACATAAAAGGGAATAATAATTTACTTCACTGTTAATACTGTGGCTTGAAAATAGAAGTGAATAAGAGCAAAACCCTTCACAACACGCTTGCTACAATTTGCATTTAATAGCATTATAGTAAGTCACTAAGGGTAAACAGTTTTTAAAACCTTTTTTAAATTAAAGGATTGTTTGGTTTCAAGAATGACCACTTTTAAATTTTGTTACCACAGCAGAAAAACATACAGATAATATCTATTGTTTAATAATTATAGTTTTGAACTATTATAAGTTAGATGATCTTTAATTGCTTTCAAGACATACTTGTAAGATCTCTTGAGACTATTAAGGTTACAGCTCCAGTCAACTTTTTTTTGCAGTAAAAAAATACAAGTTGCTTAGTTAACAAACAATGTTTACAAAACAACTTATTAATACAAATTCCTTGTTGATATTCTTTTCATGACTATACTTTTACCAAACTCAAGGTGATGCTCTTGTCTTTTGTAACAGATGGCCCTGATTCAATTCTGTTTCCTACCAACATCCACCAACAAGCCAACATCCCAGGAATTATTATTAGCTCGTAAGTACTTGAGCACTTTCAAAGATTTTTTAAGCTCTTTGATATAATCCTAGATGCACAATTTGTTTATTGAATTAAAATCATGTTTTAGCCTTAAATTGAGGTACACAGGACTTTTTTATTTTCACTCAACTTTATTAATGCGGCACAATGTATTAGGCTATGAAAGTTGCTTAAAAGTTGACTGAATATTGTTCATTTCATGTTGTATCTTGTCCCAGGTGATGTTCTTGAAATTGGTGTGCAGTGGAGTGTTCTAAAGCAAGATATTCCTTCGTTTGAGAGATACATGGCACAGCTCAAACCTTATTATTTAGATTACATGTATGTGTTATTACCAAATGAACAAGTGCAGTGTCCATATAACATACATGGGTGTTTTACTGTTAAGATATCACTGACATCATTCCTTTGTTTTCCCCGCTCCTTTTGCCACAAACAAACACTCATAATAAAAGAATTTAATAGTTGTTACATATTGGTGCAAATATACAAAGTTTATCTCCTTATGGAAAAATGTTTCACTTGTTACTATGCTTACTCACAAAAGTCTCCTTTTTCCACTCAAAGATAAAATTCATATTATGTTCATGTCACTGTGTATTATCTTATGTATATAGTAGTAGGCTGTCTTCGGACATAAAGGTCCATGACATTAGCGCATATTATTTTATTTTATGTATATAAAAAATCATATATTATACATTTATTCAAAGAGTGCCAAGGAAGCTTGTAGCACCAAGTTGGCTATAAAATTCATGCATCTCAACAAGTACGAATGGAAAAAATTTTTTTGAGCTGTTTTAGTTTCCCAAACCTGGCAAGCTTTGCAAAACTAACAGTCACTTTCCATAGTTCAGCAGGAGCTGGTAACCAAGATAGATTGAAGCAATCAGAATAGTTCAGCGTTAGCTGGTAACCAAGATAGAGTGAAGCAATCAGAATGCTAAAAACACAATGTTTGGGTTTGAAAATTTAATAATAATGAATAAATTAATTAATAATAATGAATAAATTTATTATTATTGTATAGTTAACTGTTTAAAGAATTTCAAATTAGGTATGTTACCCTCACCATACTCCTTTCATTCCTATCAACAAACCAGTTCCAATTGATAGTATTTAAATTGTAATGCAGTATAGGGATTTCGAGTATCAACAGTTTTTGTTGACTGTTTGTATCACAGTGGAGCATTGGAGGAGTCAGCATATATGTACCAACTACTTGGCTTGAATCTTCTATCGCTTTTGGCACAAAACAGATTAGCAGAGTTTCACACTGTAAGTATAGAAGATATTGTCTTCTAAAGAGGGACAAATAGTATATACTGGTACACTACAGATGAGCTAAGTCAGAAGGCCTCAGTTTCAACTTTAAAATTCACTGGTCAAAATATATATTCGTAAATATATGTTTTAACTATCTTTTAGAGACTTTCTGTGCCAATTTTTGCTTCAATTTTCAAGAAACAGTAACTAAATTTCTTTTGGGAAAACTTTCCATAAAATTCCGAGATATGCCTAAAGACACCACTTTGGAATTTTGGCAGTTTTTCATCTATTCAGAGTATTATATGATTATATAGTTTTTGGTTAACTTAAGACTACTTTTACATTTGAATTGACTTCCATCTGCACAGAAGCAATCAACATTCATCAAAGTTTAAGTTCTATTTGGTAGCAACTTTTTTCTATGTAACCTGAATGGCATTTAGACCAGCAGAATTGATGAGGTAAAATTTACAAAATAAATAAGCTCTCCAAAAATTGGTTGTTATCAGTTGTGTTACACAGTTTCACACAAGATTTAAGTGCAAGCTTTCATTTAGGCCTCAAATAAGTGCTTAAATTGGCCGGGTCTTTTGCCTAGCGAACCAATTCTTAACATTTCAGGTACTATTCAATGATAACTTAATAAAATTGATAGTAAAAAATATTAAATAATAAATAATATTTAAGCACATTTACCAGACATTCACTTTTCTTTCAACACTATAGGAGTTGGAGCTTTTACCCACAAAAGAGCTGCAGAATAATGTTTATATCAGGCACTCTGTGGCACTAGAACAGGTAGGCTGAAGAGAGCCACAGGCAGCTTATCTGACTAGAATCTCTGCATTTGTCAATACAATAGGCTGTTACTGTAGCTTCAACAGTGAGTTTAAAGTGCTACTCTGGGGTCCCTAAAAATCATAGTCATATATTATATACGCTTTAAACTCACTGTTATGATAATCTTTTTTAAGAAAAATATCTACTCCATACAATTTAATTCAGGATGGTATAGTTATTAATTTTCAGCATTTTCCACTATTGTTATTATATTGTCAGTCTGCCATTTTATTAGCAATAACTTATACTAGCAAACTAAATGAATATACTTTTTAGTTGTTTACTGTCTTTTGGCATGGGCGTGCCTGACCCATGCACAATGCAAGAGAGACACCTTAGTTGTTTGAAATCATAGTAGCTGATAATTTTTATTGGACTTTTCCACACTGTACTAATTTAAACCAGTCTATACAAGTTACTATTTTTTACTCTATACTATTATTTTGACCTGTACTATTATTAAATTTGGGAGATTTTTCCACTCAGTACCATTGTTCTGCTGTGTACTGTTATTAGGACTTCAGGGAAAGATTTAGCTGTATTTTGGTTCATAGCCTGCAGCATGTATAGTAATTTTAAGTACAAACTTGTACACAAACAGTATCCTCTATATAACAACTAATGATCTGTGAGTTCCATTAATTTTTCTCGTTTTGTTTCCTTAACAGTACTTGATGGAAGGAAGTTATAACAAAGTAAGTCCACATTGTTAGTTTTTACTTTTGATTTTATGTCCTAGCTTATCTTTTCTTTAAAGATTTTGACACAATACTGTACATAAGAACAGAAAACATTGGTTTTTGGTTTGTTGGACAGCATTTTCAAGAAGGGCTCAAACCTGATTTTCAGAAACTGTTGCCAGTTACTGTTTCTAATAAAAATTAATGATAAAAAATGTGATGAAGCATTTGTGCTTTCTTGGGCAAACAAAATGCACTTATTACAGTATAACCCTGTTATTTCAAACTCAACTTAGCAGGGCTCAAATTTACTTAGTTTTAGTTAACTGATTTTGTATCTAAGATCAAATCCTGGCAAAATTGTTTTTTTTTTATTTGTTTAGCAGGAATTTGGAATTATCCAAGCTCAAATTACCAGGATTCAACTGTATGTTTTTCTTTGCAGCTACAAAACAATGCAGACATTGCACAAACTACACGTTGAAAATAATTATATATGGCCACTAAAACATGCTTTATGTAGAAATTTTCAACTTGGTAGTAACTTTTTTCTCAGCACCCTGAATGGTCCTGAAGGCTGTTGCAGCTACAGGAACTCACATGTAGTTATACATGCTCATAATACATACAGCTACAAAGTAATAATTTTCTTTTAAGGTGTTTCTTGCAAGAGGAAATGTTCCAGCTGAACATTATCAATTCTTCATGAATATATTACTTGATACATTGAGGTGAGTGTTGGTCTACACACTAAATTGGGTTGTTGACTAAATATTTATTATATTAGAATGTACTGTTTCCAGTGACAAAACAGCAATTTGTGCAGAGAAGACATTAATACCAATGTGTTTAGGCACTTTGATTTCTGTTCATTTCAATGTTTTCCAAATAAGAACAGCAGCTTTGTGTAGAGAAGGCATACTAATGTGGTTTTCTGCCTTGATATTTGTTAGAACCTAGAATAGATACTCTTAAATACAAAACATTAACTCCAATATCAAGAGGGCTGTCACCAGTTTGCTCAAATCCTGTGAAGATGGCTTTGTACCTCTTCCAATCTTATGACTGGCTTGTCAGTCTATTTAAAGAAGATTTTTCATTTGTGTTTTGTTGTATCTCCATGACGGGCTAGCAGATTTTTAGATTCCCCTTGATTTTAAAAAAGAATGCGATAGCAAATAAAAATAAAATTATTGATATAGTAATCAAAGAAGAACGAGTGAATTAGGCCACAGGGAATAAATCATTAACTAAAGGCCTTTGGCAGATTTCTTTATGACTGTTGTTCCTTAGGAAAAGCAGTATGTTTTTTTACCTAAATTTTCATATGTATATTGTATTCCAGGGACGAAATAGCTGCTTGTGTAGAAAAGGCGTATCAATGTGTGTCATTGCCTGAGGCTACAAGAATTCTTTATTTTGATAATAACGAAAGTCTGAAGTCATTTGCTGAAAAAGTAAGTTTTCCAATAACACTTTGTTTGTTGGTAGAATACCAACTTGTTCTATGTAAGTGTGGTTTTAGCTTTGGTGTTATTCCAATTTTTATTAGTGTTACAACTAGAGTTTTAATTCCTGAAGCGAAGTTTCATCGAATAAAATAACGAAAAAATGCGGGCCTCGTTCGACGTTGTTTGTCTAATTTGGTCTTGCAAAGCACCCGCGAATTTCGAATTGCTCTGGTGATAAATTTTGTATATCTTAATTCTTATCAGCTGCGTTTCACGGCATACGCCTACCAGTAGAACGGTATTATGCCAATGACTTCATTTACTATTAAAAAAATGAATTTGTTTCACGATTATGGTGTAATTGACCTCGAAATGTTGAAAGTGGGTCGTTTCTTTCACCAATCGCCGCCATTACATTTCAAAACTTATTCAAATTTCATGAAAAGAGTCGAAAAAGGGGCGGGCCTAACCCTTTTATACTGGAACCTCGTGTTTAAATGTGACCCATGCCTTAAACATAAACTGTGAAAAAAATTTTTTTCTTATGCTTGATGGCGCTCGTTGACTTGTACAGACCCATTGGTACTACTTACTGAGAAAGTAAAGAGTAATTAGGAGTTCATAGCTGATTATTGCTGGGGTAAACATGTTTGTTGGGAGGTACAGAATGTCTCATTAACATGTTGGTGGTTCTTGGTTACAGCGAGGATGGACGTTGAAAGAGGACAACTGCTATTACTTTAACACCGGCCCAAAGGAGACAAAGCAAGAAATTCCCTCGTACAGAATGATTCAGCACATGCTGGAGTATGCTAAGGAGCTGGAGCAGATCGTCTAACCTTAACTATGTCCTGGAACAAAATTCACCTTGTTCTTGTTTTTTTTTTAATAATAATCTTTGTGCAGTAAGAAATCTATTCAGAGGCTAGCAAGGAATCTCTTATTCTCTTGAGTCCAGCGCAGACTTGAGGTAAAGAGCTGAGCTGTTTGCTCGCGAGGCTGTTTGCTCAGCTTGTTCCGCACGTGTGCGGAAAAATTTTAGTGAGATTAATGCTTCGCGAGCTTGAATCTCGCTAAAATTTTGCCGCACACGTGCGGAACAAGTGAGCAAACAGCCTCGCAAGCAAACAGCTCAGCTCTTTACCTCAAAAGGGGGGCCGGTCTTAAGGGGAGCTTCCTAACAGTAGTCTGTTATCCCTATACTCTCATCGGTATAGCTCGTTGCCAGTTGCTAGTGGGTTAGAATGAACAGGAAGCTTGAGAACTCAGGAAGGTGAGAAACCTTAAGTCGCTCTAACAGGACGGCAAGAACTTGTCCTAAACAAAGATTATCTTTAATAAGGTCTTGAGAATAACATCTTCAGCAAAATTTAGCGTGGGTCCCTCCATTAAGATTTCTTGTAAAAAAGTGTTGTTATTTTGCACTGACAAAAGTAAGATGTTTATTTTAATTATTCACAAAAAAGCTATACACATCCAAGCATGGCAGTTGTGGCTTTATAATAAAAACGGCGCCTTTTGACCATTCATTCGATAAAACGCTAACAATTCCTTAAACTAGAGTTTAGAAACAGTTTGAAAAACGCGCTAAAAATTGTACAAAGGTATAATGTCGCTAAATTTCACAAAGTTACTTCTTGATGCGTGATCATGTCATTCTAACCAACTTCATTCAGTCTTTATACATAGTTTGGGGAATCACACGTTCGTGAGTAGGGAGATTCGCTAGGGTCGTGTCTACCCTTGTTGTATTTTGCACTCCACTCGAAGCTGTTTGGTCTTTTATATTGCACCCCGTGCTTGCAACACTCCCTTCTTTGATAGTTCTCAGAATTTGCCCTTTGTCGCGAACTGTATGATCGGGCAGAACCATTGCTTAAGCCACTATCTGCCCTGCTCCTCGTTGGTGATTGGTCCGCCCTTCTGGCATACACGTCAGAGTTTGTATAGTTGCTTGTGATTGGCCGATTACTGTGAAGGTGTGGTTGGTAGTTCAAGTCCACATTAGAGTTAGTCCTTCTGTTGAGGTAAGATCTGAAGGCCCGCTGAACAACCGTAGCCGCCTGATCATTTTCAACTTTGCCCTCGGCAACGGAACTTCTAATAGAAACACTGGAGTTTGATTTCACTTTAAAAGAACTCTTAAACTGAGCCTCCATTCGAACAGCAATTACTTCAAAAGCTTCTGGAGATTCGCCGTGAAGTGCAAGCGCACGTTTGACGAGCATTTTAAGCAAATCAAAACAGTGTATACAGTTTCCCTCGCGGACGGGGATTTGGAGTTTTTGTAACTCGCCGCTGTTTCCTTTTGAGATTTTCAATGGTTCGTCAAGGCGATCGCAAAAGTTTGATAAATCAGCGAGCGGCAGAAACTGTTTTCCCTCTGGGACAAATTCTGACCAAAGTTTGTAGTACATTGAAAAATGTTCTTTACTAATGATGAAGTTGTCGCCTTCTTGGGCTCGAACCACGTTCTCTAAGATGATGGCAATATACATATTGACGATGATGAGGTACACTATGGTGATGTACGACACCAGGAAAAACACCGCCCCGACCGGGTATCCGCAGTCCCCGTTAGGGTATCCCTTGTACTCGGGGTCGCAGTCTGGCGGCTGCACCATCAGGGAATCGAGCACGTCGTTCCACCCCGCGCCGGTTGAGAGACGAAACAGCACCATCATTGCGTTACCGAACGTTTCAAAGTTGACAATATCGTCTACGTTTCCTTGCTTCTTGACGCGTAAAAAGGTCGACATGCCAATTATTGCAAACACAAAGATTACAAGAAGCAACAACATTCCGACGTTGAGAAGAGAGGGAAGAGAAATGAGAAGAGCCACAAGGAGCTGTCGGATTCCCTTGGCAAACTTCAGTACCCTTAGTAACCTCGCTATTCTGAAGACGCGCATCACTCTCAGGAGACTGGGGTTGACAACTGTGTTTTCTTTACTCATTTCGTCAAGGACAATTCCTGAAGAGCAAAAAGCACCAGCATGTTAATCCTCCACTTAATGAACTCTAAAGCCAGGTTGAATCATACCTGTGAGACAAGCACAAGCACAGGCACAGGCAAATCCAAGTGTGAACATGCATGAAATAAGCAGAAGAACAAGCACAAGAAAAATAATCATTTTCCTTTCTCTTGTGCTTATGTCGTATTTTTTCTCACCAGTGCTAACATCCGTGAAATTAGCATAAGCATGTCGTCACCAGTCCATTTCGGGCATGTGTATTTTCATTTTCTTGTGCTTATTTCGCGTGTGTGAACATCTGCTCTTTATGCTTGTGTTCGTGCTTACCTCGCAAGAGTGAACCAGGTTTAATGCCTCATACAGTCAGTGTAGGATATTTTGTTTCATTTGAGCATGCGTTGCTTGGGTTCTTGTTAGATTGTTGGACGAGTGCAAAAGGAGACTAAGGCGAAAATATGATTTAAGTTGGGGGGAGGGGGTAGAGGAAGGAGAGTTGCCTAAATTATTTTCTCGCACTCTTCCAACACGTAGCTTGGTTTTTTAACTTTTCGTCCAAATAACAAGACCGCCCGCAAGCTACAAAGACTAGTTTCATTTCTAAGCCTATTTTAATGAAAACTTATAGACCCTATGTATAATTGGTAGTTTTTAGAATCTTCCTCTGTCTACATTCAAATTAGTACTACCAACCTCGTTCTTGAGTAAAACTTTCAAAGGAAAACGTTACCCAAAACGAGGCGAGTAAGGCTAATTTGAGTGCAGACAAAAGCCGCCATTTTTACGTAAGGCCTTCAATGCACAAATGCGGTTTTGAAACGCCCCTCATGGCTCAGATATTTTTTCGGGGTAAAGCTTTTGTCCGCGGAATCATTCATTTATCAACTTCTGATTATGAAATGCCACCCTTTCATTCCGTGTTTCCTTTCTACGAAAGGTTTTGCTAGAAATTGTCGTCAATACTTGCACATACTCAATCAGGATAAGGATGAAACTCACCAATGACCGCAGTCGCTACTATCACCAGGTCGAAAATGTTCCAGTACTTCTTAAAGTAACTCGTTCCCATGGCAATGAACCGCATTACTGCTTCCGTTACGAAGATAGTGGTGAAGGCGAAGTTGCAAATTTGTGTAGGCCGAGATATCCCGGCTTGTGTTAAGTCAAACAATCCTTCATTTGTTTTTTATAGCATTTCGGCTCAAGGAATCACGGTATAATCGTCCCCAAAGCCCATCGTTTCTCTTAGCCAGCGGGTCCTTTGCAGAAGTTAAAGCAAAGGCAGCAACTTCTCCTTTATTTTAAGACCCTGAGTGAAGGTCCGGCACCGGGAATCGAACCCGGGCCTCCCGCACGACAGACAGGCGCCTTACCAATGGGCTAACCAGGCGGCGGTTCAGTTTTTAAAAGCACTTGCTTAAACTGAAATGAACAGGTATGTTTATCAAATGGTCTGCCTACATAGGTAGTAGTCTCGCTTGTGTAAAGTCAAGATTCATCTGTTTAAACTTAAACACGAGTTTGTACACTACCTCCACAACCAGTGCTTAATCAAAATAAAAGCTAAAGTTTCTTGAACTCTAGAAAATATTGTTGATGTTCTGTTAAAATTTAGAAAATATTATTTTTATATGATTGTTTAAATCTGTATAACTTTGAAAAAAGTTCGAAAACTGACTCTAAACGGTACGGTGTTAGTTCGAATCCTAAAAGGTACGCCGGTCACTCCTAGCCTTTCTTAAAGGGAGCACCCCCC
>JAOBAT010066805.1:0-23156 GCA_026413305.1 Hydrozoanthus tunicans
GTGCTCTCATCAACTGCAAACAGTATTGCCAATATATTTATTAATCCTGTAATAATCACAAGAGCACAATAAAAATTTTTGTTGTTAAAAAAAATTGTTGTTGTTGTTAAAGGTTCAGTGCAAAATTCGGAAACCCCCCCTTTATAAGAGTTTTGATACAGAAATTTTTCAATTCATTCACATTTTGTGTGACGAAATGGGCCTTGTCGCACCATTGTGTTGGAAAAAGGGACCTAGCAGTATTTAAAAAGGTGGAAAAATTTTGGTTACAAGCTTGTTCGGAAGAAAACAGTGGGTTTATCATGTTATTCTGAGAACTACTGCAGAAAGAGGGGTGTGTTACAAAAGACCCAATACATAACTGGAGTGGTGTATAATCGACGAAGTAATACTGATATTGAGAGTGTTACCGCCCGTGATAAGGCAGTAAGTGTCTTTAATACTGTGCCTTCTCGCACTACACACACTCATAACCCCTTCATATATAATGATCAGTTACTAACAAAGGCTATATACTGCAACAACCTAGATACTACATCTTGTTGTAGTAACTAATTCGCTTCCGCTGCTTATCAAAAACACATCAGTTAACGAATGTAGGGGAGAGCTAATCAGCAGCTTATGGCTACTACTATTAGTATGAACAGAAATCCTCAAATCTCCCTCCCAATTAGGAGTACCTTGGTGGGAAAAGCACAATAACAGTCAACTTGGTGTTTACACTAGAAACCTTGAGCAAATTAAATGAAAATAGTTACACGAACACTTGTGGGGGGAGGGGGGCGATCGGATCACCCTGTTACTTTTTTCACAATTCACCCCATTGGTATGTATGATCACTTTTTTCGTTCTATCAATTAAGCGTTATCACGTGGTATCGATCTGATTTCCATGGCAACCGTATGTACGAAAATGATGTCGCAAGTGAAAAGACAAAATTTCTTAGCTTTTCTGGTGTTTTTTCTTATTTTTCTCCAAAGGATTCAGTCACTTGACCTTACAGATTTTTTTTATCCCCCATCACATTTCTAATGGTCTGCCACTAATACTTGAACATGGTTTATCTATTAATTGATTAATGAACGTGTTAGATTGACGACTTCCGTTGCCATGGCAACATATTATGGAAACTCAAAAAATTACTGTCTTTGGCCGCTATCTTGGATTTTAAGTTTGTCAAATTGACCTCCACCTCCTCCCCGCCTCGAAGCTTCTAAGGTAAGTAACTTATTTATCCAATAGTCTGAGGCTCTGCTCTCAAGTCAAGTATTAGTGTTGGAAAAGGCGTTGATCTCTTTTAGGGGAAGGGGCTTTAATTACTAGAAACAATAATAATAAAGGAGTTGGTGACAGCACTTACTTAGATGTACTTTTCATAACTGCCAGTGATTGACTTATGTTTGGCTTTACACCTTGGTGTTGAAGCCTTTTCCAAAGCCAAATGCAGAGTGACAGCCACACTCCTGAGGTATTCTCCTTTCCATTTATCACGAGGCCTTTACCTTTTCCAGGTGCTAACGTCACTGGATGTGTGTCGATCATGTATGGCTTGCCCTCACGGCACCCTAGCGTAATACAAGCGGCTCACAGGTGAAGACAGCAAAGAAGTCGTTACATCCAAGGTCACAGAGCTTGTTATGCAGTTTTTCTCTGCCCTCGAAGGAAAAAACCGTGTCAGCAAATGGCAACTCTTCAGAAAACTCATACGAAGACGTTACTATCTTCTATTCCCTCAGAATGGTATACGCTTCCATTGCGTCGTACATCCTGTGCATTTCCCGGTGAACACTTATTACGTCTGGTAGGTGCCGAATAGTGTCTTCAATGGCTTCTGGCAGCTCAGCGAAAAATTCGCTCCCATTTACGACCTCACTCAGTATTACATCTCCGATTTTCACAGAAAGGAAGGCACATGCGTTAGTGCCGTCATTACTCAAGGCACATTCCAACTTTTCAACTGGTTCTTCTTTGGCATTGTCCTTTATTTGAAACGCAATTCGGTGGTCAAACTGTTGCACTGCAGTGGCTTGACTAACTTTCAAGTGAACGACCTCCAGATCTAATGAGATCCTCTTGTCTTCCTTGCTCATGATATCGGCTGCTTCTCTCAACGATAGCCGACTGTGTCTGTCAAAATCAGTACATCCTCTGTAAATCTCCTCTGAACCTCTCCAAACAGTTGCGTGTTGAACAACGTACTTTTCGTCCGACAGCGGGCGTTTCTTTTGGCGGAGAAGGGAAGAGAGAAAGGTTTTTAATTAATCTTGAGAAGAAATGTTTTCCTTCAATCGGATTAATCATGGAGAAAAAAATCATGCCAAGGGCCCAAACATCCGCAAGCAGGAAGTCACCGATCGAGGCTCCAGATATGAGCATCTCCCTCACAAAAAGTTCTGGTGCCTCGTATACCACTGTCCCTCTATCAATGTTGTTTGTTTTCGAGGCAACAAAAGACTGCGTTTGAACAAGTAGTGAACGACTCTCCCCAAAGTCGGTCAGTTTGCAGGCTACAGGCCTGACAGCCGCATAATTTCGTTCTCATCTGACAATGTGCAATAGTGCTGATTGCTTATCAGTACGTTTGCAGGTTTAAGATCCCAATGTGCTATGCCTTTGGAATGAAGGTGAGTAAGCCCACTAATAATTTCTTTTGTTGCATGATTGACTTCTTCACAGAATCCTTCACAATTGAAATTGTCGATTTGCAACAGAAAATCAGCGAGCGAATGTACACGCAAATCGTCGTGACCAAAGAGCTTGAAAACAAAACAAACGTATTCGAGCATAATCGCGAGCGGCTGCAAGGAAACCCCTTTCAATCGTACAACGTTTGAATGATGCAAGTCGTTAAGGAATTTAACTTCTTTATAAAATAGCTTCTTTTCTTCTTGATCCAGGACTTGCAGCATTTTCTTAATGACAACGGTTTCACATTTCGCGTCTCCTTTACTTTTGTACTCGGTCGTGTATACATCTCCATAGGAACCTTCTCCTATTCTCTGTTTCACTGGCAATTCGCTACATTTAAAGCGTGGGATGTTTTCACAAATTTCACTTCCAGATGACCCTTTTCATAACAGCTGGGGAAGCTTAAAACTGTGAAACGTCGACATAGCTGAAGTTTGTGAGCCGATCTACATGTGGCATAGTTTTCGCCCAAAATGTTTACGTTAGCCGAATATTCCCAAAATAGCGACATTCTTTAATTAAACATAAAGGGAGGGGATCAAATCATCAGCGTAAAACGCTCTGATTTTTAATGAGAAAGATTCTCGACCTCTCAGAAGAACCCCCGAAAACTAAATTCAGTACAAGGCAAAAAAACCGATTAAAAGCGATCGCGGCGGTTAGCTGGTTAGATTTTTGTCAAAGAGAAATGTATTAAGTTTTAATTCTGAAAAAAAGTTTCTTTTGTTTAGAAATATTGAGAGGTGTTAATGACAGTTTCTTTTGATGATCATAACCGGTACGGTGCTAAAAGTTATTTTTAGTCTCT
Organism: Hydrozoanthus tunicans; assembly: GCA_026413305.1. NCBI lineage: Eukaryota > Metazoa > Cnidaria > Anthozoa > Zoantharia > Hydrozoanthidae > Hydrozoanthus > Hydrozoanthus tunicans. The sequence goes on from JAOBAT010066805.1 coordinate 3,497, forward strand.
CGATAACCACGCTGAAACACTTCTATTTTGCAACTCTAATATTCAAACTATCTGTCGCTTTGCGTTTTTTAAGCTTTATACCGTGAATTATTGTTCGGACTGTAGAACTAAACAGACTAGACTAGACTAGACTACAGTCCGAAACATCACTGAGTTAAAATGTTTATCAAACTATTATCGGCCCAAACTGTTTACAAACGGTGTTCGATATTTCTTCTGCTTGTAAAGACTGTTTTCAGCTTTCGAGGTCTGAGCTTTCGAGGCAGGCTTGCAGGGCTTGTGTTTCAATTGTGCTTCGCTTTATATTGATGCGAGATAATTAAGTTACATCCGAATTAAGTTAAAATTTAATCGAAAAGAGAATTTCGCTTGGCCGTAGGAATACACGAGCTGTTTTGTTTATAGACTCCCTCAGTTTGCTTCATGTGCCTGGTACAAGATTAAACCGTTGAATTTGAATTGAAAGGCAGGCAAAGATCTAAAGCCCGCTACAGGAAAAGATTTATTTTAAATTCAGTCAGACAATTGAAATTTCACTCCATTCAGATAAAGCGCGTGGGCTACCTGTGGTTTCAGCGATAACTTTAGCCAGCGGTAAGTTCTAGCTGCGTGTTAATGGTGTTGACAGGCTATGATCAAGCATCATAGCAGGTTATGATCATTCAAATTAACTCCCACAGTTTTGAAAGGAACCTACATATCCTGAAGGTAAGTGTTACAACATTATATTTCTCTATTGGATTTTAGAATTTGAAAGAGGGTCTGAGTTTTCGAGGTCTGAGTTTTCGAAACACCCACTCGTTTACATGGCGCAAAGGCCTTTACCAAGCTGGATGTGCGCAACGGGTTTTGGCACATTGCACTGGACGAGAAATCGTCGTATTTGATGACATTTCACACTCCCTTTGGCCGTTACAGATGGAATCGAGTCCCATTAGGCATAAGCTCGGCCCCTGAGGTCTTCCAACAGAAAATGTACGAACTAGTCGAAGGACTCAAAGACATTAAAGTGGTAGCAGATGACTTTATTGTTGTTGGTAGTGGCAACACAGCTGATGAAGCCATCAAAGACCATGACAAGGTGCTGATGAGTTTTCTTGACCGCTGCAAGAAACGCGGTGTTAAGATCAACAGCGACAAGCTTGATCTGCGACAGAATGAGGTACCCTTCATTGGCGACATCGCAGCCGCCAAGGGACTGCGAGTCGACCCAACTAAGGTCCTTGCCATTACAACTGAAGGATAGTGACGTCAGCAGCAATGGCGGGAAGACGTGTTCTTCTCTGCTCCGCTACTTGCCTCTTAATTCTGATAATCTGTGGACATGTTTTGTCTTCTAACAATCATAATTGTAATTGTATCTGCGTGGCCAAAGTCGTCAGATGTCGCTTTCAAAGATCAAGACTCGTATACTACAGTAATTCAACTTCATCGTTCAACCCACTAAAAAAATCGATCTCTATCTACTACAAAAATGCTAGAAGTCTAAAGCCTCTCGCTTCAAATGATGATGGAACTAAGGAATGTAAGCTCAATATAATGAAAGATTTTGTGTACAGTTCTGACTTCGACCTAGTAGCTACAACTGAAACTTGGCTCAAGCCCTATATTTTCGACGCCGAAATTCTTCCTCATGGCTATGAAATCCTACGTAAAGATCGTGACACACAGACTGGTGGAGTGTTACTTGCAGTGAAAAAAACCTTTTACTAACAACAACATTTTGCAACTACGTATACCTGGCAAAGACATTGCTGTGGAACTCAAACTTAAAGCTAACAAACTTGCACTTATTCTGCTATGTTACCGAGCTCCTGATAACCAAGATTTTTTGAAGGACTTCCGCACCGTTATTGAACGACTTCGTAATAACTCTTACTCTCTGGTACTACTAATCGGCGACTTCAACTATCCGAACATCAAGTGGATCGATGGTACTGGTTTTGTTAACACTGATCATGGTCCTGATTTGAGTTGACAACATTATTATCTGACTTTTTTTCTTTTCCAAATGGTTGAACTTCCAACAAGAGAGAATAATTTTCTGGGCCTTATTTTTTGCTCAAGTCCTGATGTGGTAAACAACACTGTCGTCGATTCTTGTCTTCCCCCCCCACCACAAAATTTTTGTTTAGTTTTGATATTTCGCTTAACGCCAAAGTCATTAATTTATTCAACAGAGAAACTTTCGACTATAAAAGTGCAAAATTTGACTCACTTAGGGACTCTCTCAAGGCAAGACCTTTATAGGTTCGCTCGGAAAATGGCATTTACAGTGCTTATTCTACATGGAAAAGTGATCTCTTTTCAACAATCAATTCTTTTGTTCCGAAGCGTAAATCTGTAGCTTCTAGACGCGCGCCTTGGATCACACGAGACATCAATCACGCTTTGAAAAGGAAAAAAAAACTTTTTGCGCACTAAAGTACGCGGCGCATCTAAACCTAAATCTAAATCTTCCTCTTTTCCTGATACTATGTTCACAGATGACAATGTTGCTTTTTCATCTGATCTAGATAAAGCTGAAGTTTTTTCTGCCTTCTTTTGCTCCATATTTGCTGACCATTCATGTTGTTCTTCATCTTCTAGTCTCGGTACCTACAGTTCTTGCTCCGAATCTGAAGCTATCCTCAATACCATAATTCTTTCTCCTTAAGAGGTTTTGCAGGAACTTAAACGTCTGAGAACTAGTAAATCTACTGGTCCCGATGGTCTCCCTGCTCGTATTCTTGTTGAATGTGCTAATTAAATCCACTCGTCTGTCTGAGAACTATTTAATTTATCTCTGCCTTCGGGAAAGTTTGTCTCTGAATGGAAAGACGCTAATTCATCTCCAGTATTCAAGAAAAGGAGCAAAACCATGTTCTCAAACTACCGCGGTAATTCTCTACTACCTATACTATCTAAAGTTCTCGAGAAATGTGTTGCCCGGATACTGAAAGACTTTATTGATAGCCGTGTTTTTTCTCTCAAGCACAGTTTTCGCCATGGCTTATCGTGTACAACCCAGCTTCTGTGTGTCTTGCACGATATTTGCAGATCTCTCGACCGTGGCACTGAAATAGACGTTATTCATCTTGTTCTCACTCGCGATTTTTATACTGTCTGCCATTCTCGTTTATTACTCAAGCTTCAGAGATATGGTATTGCTGGCTCGCTTCTCAGCTGTTTTGCTGATTACTTATCTTCTCGTCAACAACGTGTCGTTGTTAACGGTATTTCTAGTTCTTGGCAGTCTGTCATCTCAGGAGTTCCTCAGGGCTCCGTACTTTGACCTATACTCTTCATTCTATACATCAATGATCTTCCTGAGTGTCTTCGCTTCTCCCGTATTGCCATGTTTGCTGACAATACTAAATGTTATAATACTATTTGTTCTCCTGAAGACTCCTCCAACTTGCAAAGCGAGTCTCTAACTGGGCTTCTCTGAACGAGCTTTCTTTTCAACCAAAAAATGCGAAAATCTACGTATTTCTCGTAAACGTTTTACCACTGACCGGGCTCACTCTCTTAACAACGTTCAACTAAACACTGTAGATTCTGTGATTTTGGTGTTTATATTTCTAAAAACTTACACTGTTCATATCATGTTAACACCATTGTTGTTAAATCAAACAAAATGCTTGGCTTTCTGCGAAGAACTTGCTCTCATGCTCAAAGCACAACTTTCAAGTGTCCCCTCCGAAAAAGAAATTCTTCAAGATCGTGTGAGAAGATCATTGAATGATCATGACAGCTTTAAGTCAGTAATTCCACCAACTTTCGCATCTTCTAATTTAAGGTTTGTGTTTCAGACGAGGACCTCAAACGTTTGTCACGCAAACTCGCAGACATGATAAAGAGTTCATCGCCTATCAGGAAGCAAACCATAAAGAAAGCCCTTGAGAAGGACGAATGAGGTTCGGAGCTTATTACTTATTATGTTTTCAAGCCACGTGATGAGAGATTGCACCGGCCTCGAGGTTTGGTAAATGCGTGTTTGTCGTTTGAAAGGAAGCCATTTATGTTTTGGAAATATTGGTTTTCTTTACTTTTTTATAGCCCTCGCTACACACTCTTATCCACTCACATCGTCGCTTTTAAAGTGACGACGGACAAGACCGTCGGCCAAGTTATTGTGAAACTGTAAACTTGTATTCGGGATTTTGTTTCGAAAGGGACCCTGTGGAAAACAAGGCCAATATTTTAAACAGATCAAAGTTGAACTCAAAGTGAATCACCGCTTTGAACAACCAAGATATTCTGAAACCGTTTGCAACTGAACAACAACTTGTCTGACGTGAACAGCGAAGCTTGATGCTTGATAGCTTTTTAAATTGCATGGACGATCAAATTTGAGGTGAGACAAAATACAAATTTTAATAATTTAGGCCCCGTTTGCACTTGTACAAAAATCTTCGCGAGGCTGTCACCAAAGTTTTCGAAAATTTCGCAGATCGAAAATATTCGTTTGTAGGTTGTGTTTGCATTAGCAAAATTTAGTTCCGGTTTGTTTACTCAAATGTCAAATTATGCACACTCTATCCCGCCTACACGTGGACAAATGATCGAACGGTCACCATGTTCCCGCGAAATCTTGCAGCCTTGCTTTGTGTGTTTTTTATTTTGCGCCAGTTTATTCTGGCAGATCAACAATTTCTTCTTGTCCTAGCAGCATTTAGTTTTCAATTGATTCGTACCGAATTCATCGTTGCGCTTGTGGATCATATAAATCGACGTAGAAGACGTCAAAGGTTTCACCCACACTGGATATATCCCCGTCCAGAAGAGTCGCGGTTCGAGATCTATTATTATGAGAATGATGTGCCCGAAAACTTTTTTCGCCGTTAGCTTCGAATGAATCGCGAAACCTTTAGGTTGCTTGCAGTAGTTCGACCCAGTGTACAAAGGAACAACACGAGATTCCGAAAATGCATCCATCCAGAAAAAGTACTTGCGATTGGGCTATATCGTTTGGCGCACGGTGGAGGATACGAAAACTCAGCCATTGCTATGAATGTAGGGAACTTCACTGCATACGAAGCATTCCATGATGTGGTGAATACATTGTATGAAATGCAAAATGTTTACATCAAGTTTCCCATGACAGTTGCCGAAACAGCTGCGTCGATCGAAACATTTGCACCATTTAGCGAGTTGCCTAATGATTATTTCAGTCGGTATCAGCAACACGATGTTGCAATGCAAGGAATTGTAAATGGAAGAAGGCTTTTTATAGACGTTGCTGCCGCGTTTCCCGGGAAATTGCACGACTCAAGGGTTTGTAGAAATACCGATATCTTTGAACTAGCAGAAAACGGGAACATTTTAGCAGAAGGGCCAATACACGTGATAGCAGGCTGCGAAATCAAGCCTTATATTGTGCGCGATAGTGTTTACATTCTTTCCCCTTGGCTACAGAAGCCTTATCCCGAAGGTACAAGGGATCCTTTAGAGAAGGCATTTAACAAGCAGCTATCAAAGGCCAGAGTAAAACGGTACTTTGAAATGATTACTACGGTACTACTACTTACGGTATTTTGAAAGGACGCTGGCGCGTGCTCGATCATATCGAGGAGTGCAATGTTAGTTTTATTTCTAAGATCAGTTTCGCTTGTTTTGTACTGCACAATTTCTGTATATTAGTTCATGATGAATGGGATGATATAAAAATGGTTGACGACAAGAACGACAATCAGCCACATGATGAAAATATTTTGCGGGACGGAGATGAAATACGCACACTGCTGAAGGATAACCTCTAAAAGAACACTTAGTTCTGTTGGGAAAAAACGTTATGTGACAAACTGAATACAAACGCTATATATTCAATAAAACAGATGTTATAGTTTTGATTATTTTGTGTTTCGATAATTATATATCCTATGTATACATGGGTCAGCCATAATCTAAAATTATTTTAATCAATAAATGAAACAGGAACATATTTTTCAAAACAAAACTATTGTGAGTTAACATGCTATTTTTAACGTAGAAAATAAATTGCGAGTTCCGAGATATTAACTATCAAGCACTGTCCTTGTGAAGCCAAGTTTATTATGAGTTCTCCGCAATTTTGTGTCTACTTCGAGTTCATAGAGCCTCTCATCATTTCAGTAACTGATCCCATAAATTGGGCCATTAATTTCAGCTGTTCAGTTTGTGACTTCTGGACTTCCGCAAGTACTAAAGTATTTTTTTGTCCTTGATCGCTAACTGCGCTTAGTGCATTAGGAAATCAATTCTCATCATTCACCGCGGCGGTGTTTCTTTGTCTTTTCTTTCGCTCGCGCCTCTTCTCCTTGATTTCCTCAATTGTCTCGTCGTCGCTATCTGTTGCTTTTTCTGATGATTCCGTACTCGAACTGGCTGAAGACCGCTTTTCGACTCTCTTTCTTGTGTCTGAAGGTTTCGAGCACTGTTTGACGTGATAGAGAGTGACAGAATCTCTACATCCCAGCACCGAGTCGATTTCGTCATAATGCGGGCTCTTCAACTCTCTTTGAAGATTCGCGGCTTCTCCGAAAATATTGGCAACATTGGTAGGAGCGTTTGCATCTATTAATTGCTCGTGATGACAGATATTTTTGCAAAATAAACAAACTTTTCGCCTAGTTATATACCGCTTAACGAGTTTTAAAATCCGGCTTGTTGCAAATCAAAGCAATGCAGAAAAATTAGGTGTCAGAATTACTGGTCGGCAGCGTGTTGCTACGTCATTGTCAGCTCTTATTTACATCTTCAGGAAATGTTTACATTAGAAATACTTTATTGTTGAGGCAAAACTTTGTATATGTTTCTAAACACACACATAACTTCTATATTTTAGTTAGCTGCTAGCTGTCGTTCACATCACGACGAATTTTATATATCGGAATTTCGTGTTCATTCTAAGACAACCGTTGTCATTAAATTTAATCTAAAATTCTGATTCTTACTATAATATGTCAGCAATTCATACTTCATATTTGAAGTTTGTGCTGACATGCAGATAGATTACTGTTACATGTTTAAGAATTAGGAAATGTTTTGCTTTTTGGTATACACTTGTAACGAATGAGGGCCAGAATTGTTGATTGGCATATGAAATAAGACAGCAACTTGTAAGTGAATAGTATTATCCAAGTAGGGGCGTCCACCCCAAAAAAGCTGAGAGGGGGGATAATTGCTGTGGTCGAACGGAGCACAGCACTACCGCACAGCATTGCTGTTATGGTATGGCTGTGGGTAGTACTGTGCTCTAGCTCGCCAACACCGTTCGTCTCCTTCAGCTTTTGGGGGTGAACGCCCCTACTTAGATGTATCAGTACAAAGGCGGAAAAATTTGAACTTCAGCAATTTTTACACAATTTTTCATTCTCAGTACAACAGAAGCGCGGAATTTGAATCTCAGCACTTTTTACACGATTTCTTATACTCAGTACTAAAGAAGTGCGGAATTTGAATTTCAGCACTTTTTACATGAATTTTCATGTAATATATCAAAAACGAGTGCGGGTGTTTCATCACGAGCAATAATGAAGTCCCGAGGGGCGAAGCCCTGAGGGCTTTGTTGTTTTCAAGGTGTTTTGGATTAGGTGATGAAACACGAGGCACGAGTTTTTGGTATGGCTTCTCAAAGAATCTATTGTTGAGTTTTTTGTAAAATATGCGCTGTATTTTTTTGTAAAATTAGTATTTAATTTATTCTGGCACTTTTTACACGATTTTTCATACTCAGTACGAAATTGGAAAAATATGAGTGTCCTTGTTATTTAATGTTCTGCAGTTGGGGCACTTTCCGAACTCCTTTTGCGACCTTAAGTTCACCAATATTTTAATATTAATATTAATTGGAGTTACACTTTACATGAGTTTTTAAAGTTGTACTATAATAGTGTCAAGAATAATAGAGAAGATAAATTGAAAATAAATCCAGCAACTATAATATGCTGTTCAATGGAATTAAGAGAGTATGTATCTTTCTTTACAGGACTCAGAAAGGTCAAGATAATAATGGTGACTTAATTAATAATCTGCATGTTCTTACCAGCTTACAGTACCTAGCTAGAAGGATGCAAACATTGCCTTTAAAATGAACATTGATTTTATGACAGTGATCTGAACCTCAAATTATAATTCATGGCAAAGTTCATCACGTTGGACATTGGATAGTGATTTAAAGAAGTCCTAAATTTATCAGCTGCTAGATTTGCTCTAAACAAGACAACATTTGAAAGGTAGCTTGATACAATTTTAGTCAGTCTATACCAAAAATGAAGCAAGTAGATAGCAGCCTACTTTAGCATATTTTGTTACTTTTTAGGTCAAAACTATTGTCATCTATGAACACAGAATTTGAAAATCGAAGGAAATTATAGCATTTAAGTATGCCTTTTAAAAAAGATTGAAATTCAAGTCTTGACCAAGCTGCAGGCCACGGGATTGGGAAACTGTGGCGTACAAACAAGCATTAGTGTTATATTCTTAGTTCTTTCAAAATTCTGTTTCTTCAGATCTTTATTAGATGGTGGACCAGATGCCATGTAAGTGTTTTGCAGGGAAAAGCATAATAAACCAAACTCTTCAAGCTAAATTTTATGGCATGCTATAATTTTTAATAAATCTTGGGTGCTTTTGCAGCCTTTCTGAGCTAGACAACTGACTCATGCTACACTAGGACCTCATCTTGGGGCTCTTGCTTTCTCTAACAAAATGGACGGCAGGCATGTAGGCTCCAGCAAAATATATGAAGAAAAAAAGGAAGTTTAAAGAAAAAGAAAATTTAAGTAAAAGAACAACACGAAAGTTAAAGAAAAAAAAGAGTGCCTCGAAGTGAAAGTAGCCTCCAAGCACTAGGGCCACCATGGGTCAAGAGATGTTTTTTCCTTGGCCCTTCTCCATTTACATTATGCAGCCGATGTAGACCTAGACCTAATGGTTCAGCTGCTTGCCCGCAAGTATATGAGGAGGATGCCCAGGGTTTTGCACGCTCTTTAGTTTTAAAGAGAAACGGCTAATCAAGTGACAGCTTCCGATGGCTCAGCGAAAGCATTGTTACATGTATAGGCACGTATTTAGGGGAGGTACGTCGGGCTGCGCCCCCCTCCCCCCTTTTTTAGCAACGAACTTTTGTAATTGGCTATATATCGGAAAAAAATAGAACTGTTTTTTTTGTAATTACTTATTAAAAAGCCAGTGATAACTTAAATTTGCTTTTATAGATCTTAAGAAATGAAAACACTGCTCATGATATTTTTTAAATTGCAAAAGAGAAACTGGGTATTAGTACAAAGTAGAGATCATTAATTCCAAGTATGAGTTTGGTGTGTTAGCATTGATAGAATGCTTTAATAATTTTACCATACTAAAAACCTCCCACTGCCAATTTTCAACTTTTATGTATTTTTTCTAGACTATATGGCACAGAGTTGAGAAATGATTAAATTGAATGACAAAAACAAAGTGAATGGAGTTGACTTGATCAATAGCTGTGGGAAATAATAATTCCAAGTTTTCCTTGGCAACTTTCTAAAGGTTTGGCATCTTTTGTGAGATGCACTCAATGTAAATTCAACTTCTAAGTTGCGTGTAACCTGTTGCTTATATTAAAAAATAATTTTTGTTTCCTAAAGAAATACATTTTACGCACCTGTATATTTGTTAGAATGACGTGGAGCTCTGAGAATGGCTAGGGAAGCGTAAACGTTTCTTTAAAGGAAATTACACTGGTAGAAAAACACTGTGGGACTGAAACTACTAGGATTGTATCTTAGCACTTGCCAAAAGGAAGGGGGAGGGGCGGGGTGAAAGGGGGATGGGCATGGAATGAAAAGTAACGGCTACCAACGGGCAAAGGTTTTTCGGTAGCGAAAATTGCATGATTTAAATCAGATTAAAACTTGTCTTTGACATATACGGTTGATTTTTTCACTTTTTTAGAAAATAACGAACGCCAGTCTCCTAATAATCTGCGTGGACTGCGATAAATTGAAAAAACACCCTCTCCCATCCCCGTTTAGTACGCTTTGGTGCCTGATAATTGGCCACCCGCTTGGTAAAAATTCGACTTTTCCGGACGTACTCCCCTCCCCGATTACGAAAGGACTCCCTGTTTGTTTAACTTTCAGTAACATCCCCAGATAGTTTTGACTAATCTCGTAAGTTCAATAACATTTCTCTGAAATCGAAATGATAGAAGTTGTTAGTTCTACCTAGTCGGTCCATAAGGGCCATTACCTAAACCCATGGGCAGAACATGTTAATATTTTTGAGTCAGTCCATAAGATCTATTATCTAAACCCATGACCAGAACGTGTAAGTTTTAATCAGTCAGCTTCACAGAAAGTGCATCTATCTGTTGTTTTTTCCTATTTTGTTTATAAAACTATTGGTGGCTTTTCTTCTGTGTATGAATTTAAACTGAAAGTTTGTTAATTTGGTCTGGGTCGAGATGTCAAATTGGAGGCGATACACCATCTTCCAGTTATCATTTAACAGGTCTACATCCAAGTTATATCCATTTTGCTTTGCTTACGTTAGGTGGTGTTAACTTTTTTTCAATAGGCGATTTGCACTAACGGGTCACGTGACCTTTTGGCTGGCAAGCGGGCTCGAGTGACTTGCCGGCCAAGTTGGCGGCCGAGTCAAACACTGTTGGAAAAACAAGGTCAGGATTTACCCATCTACATGAATTATTCAAGTATTTCGACAAATTTAACATTTTCAAGCATTAAAGATAAGTCTGGTTGACCCTCACACCCAAGAAACATTTCAAGGCTGATCTTTTAAAAGTTGTTTTAAATGCAGTTACTCGTTGTGAGTTGCAGCTTTTTGACCTTGGATTGACTTCAACTTGTTGTTTATGAATATTATGTTTTCCCCTGAAAACAACGTTTGGCGGTTGTTTCACTGATTCAATTTTGGAAGCCTATCGGAAGCCGTAGAGATGGTTTTTAGATCAAAAAAGTTTCGACGGTACAGTTTTGGAGAAAGCCAGTGTTCCAAACATAGTCTATATTATTACTACTTTTCGAAGTTTTCGCAGCAAAGGTCAAACTACAAGCCGCTTAAAATGTTAGTTTCACTCCAAATGCCGGGTTTCTTTAATTTCTTATTCAAATATTACTTATTATGTATCTAAAAGACAAAAAGGGAGTTGCTAAGCCTCGCGATGACCATTTTAAAGTGATAAGTATGTTGTTATTGAATGTAAACAAAGCTTGGCAATAAAAGCAAATGTTCTCGAAAAGCTGTCAAAGAACATTTGATAATTGGTATCCTTGCACAGACTTTAGAAAAATTTGTTTGAAAATTTAAATCTGAACTCTGAAATTTTAGCAATGTTTCAACCGAAATAATTACATAAACGACAAATGTCACAAACGAGAAAACCTTGTTTGTACGATCGGGGTCCAGACCCGGCATGGAACGAACTTTTGTAAATATGACAGACGAAAGGCAGCCGACGGCTGCCGTTTTCTTACGTATACATGATAATTCTTTCTACGGCTTCAGAAAACTAAAATTGATATTATTGAAAAAAACTTCTACTGTTTTTTGGGAAAACGACAAGTTTGGTAGAAAAACAGCAAAGTAGCAAAGAAATCCATTTAACAACAAGTTGAAGGTCAATCCAAGGTCAAAATACTTCAACTCGCAACAAGTGACTGCGTTTAAAACAACTTTAAAATGATGCCCTAGGAATGTTTCTTGGTTGTGAGGATCACTCAGACATACCTTAAATGTTTGAATTCATTGACTTCGTTGAAATATATAAATAATTCATGAAGATGATTAAATCCTGCCCTGATTTTTTTGGCAGTGTTTCACTCGATCGCCATCTTGGCTGGCAAGTCACTGTCAAATCAAGTTATTGCAAATCGCCTATTAATCAAGAGAACACAATCTTGCTCGCTTTTTTACCTTTTGGAATTTCACAATAAATCTTTCGTTTTATGTTATTTCCTTATTCTCCTTACAGTCCTTATAATATACCTTTATCACTAATAAAACTGTGAAGTAGCTTGGATAGTCGATTTTCAACAAAATTTCCCAATTTTTAAAATTGTTATCTGTGATGTTTAGGAAATCTTCAAACCGACGAGCTTTTCCAACGACGTTACAAAAGATTCTCAAAACTGTTACAAAGTACCCTAAAGTTACAAAAGTGCCATATAATACAAAAATGCCCCTTCTCTGGAACAAAAGTGCCTGTTGTTACGAAAGTGCCCTGCAGTTACAAAAAATGCTCCAGCAAAAGTTGCAAAAGTGCTCGAAAAACGTTACAAAAGTGCCCGTTCCTATAGCTCGCTCTCTCTCTATATATATGTATATATTGACTAAGTTTGTCAAAAAGGTGAGCTCAGATGTTGTTTTCCGAGGACTCATTTCAAAGGGTCAAACATTGAAGGCCCGATCTATTACTTGTAAATAAGGTAAACAAAAAAGCTTTCATCCTTTCATCATAGAAATCGCGGTTCTACTCGGCCCATTCCTTGATTTATGTTATCAACACAAATTTCCGAAAATTGTAGAGCTTTTTAAAGTGCCTATGAAGTGAAAAATTTTATTACTTCAGTGGATAGACCTTGCTTAACGAGGAATAATGATGAAAATATTTTGCCAAAATCACTCCTGGTTCTCGAGATATCAACATTTAAAAACTGCATCTGATGACGTCACGAGTGATTCCGACAAATTTGCATTTTTTTAAAGTCTGCTGCCAATTCGTAAAATTTTTTTGTGTGGGTTTGAGCCAGACTTGGAGGGATGATCCATCTGCCTCGGATACATCAATAATCTAACTTTAGCTAAAATACACCCAAATGCAACGGATTGGCAGCAGATTTTGAAAAAACGCAAATTTGTCGGAACCACTCAAGACGTCATCCGAGGAAAATTTTAAACGTAAATATCTCAAGAACCAGGAAAGATTTTAACAAAATTTTTTCACCGTTTTTCCTCATTCAGCAGGGTCTATCCACTGAAGTAATAAAAATTTTCACTTCATATGCACTTTAACAAGTGTAATAAATTTGGTTACCATACCGAGATCATCGTTCCTATAAAAGGTTCTTTAGGGTTCGCCCATAACAAATTTTAAAATGGCTGTAAATGGGCTGAAAGTGATAGGCCTAACAATATCGAAGGCAAAGACAAAAGTATGTATAAGTTAGTTCTAAGATTGGTTCGTACCATGTTGGTCAAGTAGAATGCGTAAGTGAATGCTACTGCATGTAAATAATTCAGGTTTGCATTTTACCAATAAACGACTATTCAACACTTATTCTATTTCAGTTGAGGTGGATAATGGCAGAATATGCACTGAGCGCCGAATGCGCGAGGTAGATATTCATTAAGTCACTATCCATCGAAATTGAGAAATTGTGGCAGCATCCACTAAATCGAGTATTACGTCATCGCGCTAACCGCTGACATCCAGGTGTCTAAAAACTTTAAGAGCAGACAAATAAACACGATAATGGTGTTAGCACGTGTTGGTCATGATACAATACTAGAGTTAGATCTTCAGTTTTCATCATCCAAAGTGTTGCTTGGTTTTGAAAACTGTGACGGTTGTCTCGTTCGGCTAGCATGAGGTTCGCTGCTGGTTGCAGCGGCTGTCTGCAATCTCCATGACTCGTACGAGTACACTCTCAACTACATCCAGTGAATTCAATGCAGATCTGAGCACCTGTGAACGAACGTCCACATTCATGGTTGGCATTCACTTTGAACAAAAACAACTCTACAGAGAAAATGTACTCAACCCATAAAATGTTTTGCATTCGGGGAGGGGGGGGGCCGCCCCCCCGCAGCAAAAGCCTGCATTGATTTAAAACAATGTTTCATTTTTTCCTAAAGTAGTGTAATGTAATTTGACGCTCTTGATAAAAAGTCTGAGTAGAAAGCAGACACATTCTAAAATATCCCACAAAATCTCTCTTGAGAAATTAACCTGTGGCCTTTGCAAAATCTCGGCAAAAGTAACTAGTTAAAAAAAAGCTCATTTGGTAAAGTGCAAGCCTGCATATTACATTACTTTTACGGAGTCATTTTAGCTTGACGTAGTTAGAACATACAGGACTGAAATATCTCTTAAGACACTAAGATATATCAAAACAGGACTTAGTGACTGACAAACCTGAGTTTGCTGGGTGGGTGCTAAGTGGTAAATTGGCTGGCCGTCTGGCGTCTGAACTTCTAGCTCAGGTTTGGCTTTGTTTTGTGCCTCGTCTGAAAGGAATTATTTGTGTTTTCTGTTAATGACTTAATAAACCGTTTTCAAACTAGAGAACAGACAAGTCGTCTCAGTCGAACAATACGTCTGAGCGTGTAAACGTCCGGGACGAAACACGACTCTCTATAACTAAGTCGTCTGTAACTCAACAAACAGTTGAACAAGTTATCCGTATATTAGTGTCCCGTTTAAAAACAAGTAAAGCTGCAGTTAAAAAATGTGCTATAAACAGCTTTGACTTAAAAGTAGTGACGCTTTCTTTTGCCAAAGAAATCTTCGTCAAATGCTGTATAGCAGCAATTTTGTTAGAAGTTATCGCATGAACACATCTCTAATGGACTGGTCACAATTAATGCCGGGAAAGAAGCCAGAAGATATTTTGTGGGGCCATAACAAAATATTTGGAGGGTATAGGGGGGGAAGAGGGCACGAAACATTCCCAAAAACTTAAGGGGGTCATGAAAATTTAACAGTGGCTACACAAATAAAGTAAAATTCCAAAATTTAGTGCAATATCCCCTTTATCAGATGGATTAATCATGTTTATAAATACTAATTATCTCATCTACAACGAACAAATCCAAGTTTCCTAGAATATTCAGAGAATATCCAGTATATGCATATACCCATATATCTATAAAAAAAATCAAAGAAGAAACAATAAGATATGAAAACAATCCCGTCTAAATGTTTTAATTTCATCTGCATAATTTGCTGAAAAATATAAATTATAGTTTTAACTTTTAAAATATAATTTCTTATATTTATAAGCCCCAAATCTTAATATATTTATATATTAATCATTGATTTCTTATTTCCATATATCTAACAATAAAAATAAAGATTTTTGAAATTGTTGTGATCATTACATAAAGAGGAGCAAGAGTAATGGTGTTCGAGGATTGCAAATTCAGTTGCTTCTCACACTAAAAATTGTTTCGGGAAGAGGGCAAGCAAATTGAAGTGTGAAATAAAAATTCTCAACTCTTCAACACTTTTTATAAATAACAATATTTCTTTTACTAATCTTTATGTATAATAATTAATAACTGTTCTACATATCTGTGATTGTTAGGCTAAAACCTGCTGTGAAAAACTAACAAACAGACACGACAGTTAAAATTGAGCTGCCTGAAACTGAAAACAAGCTGAACGAACTTGTAAACCGATCTTTTCTTTTAAGAACACGAAATACCCATGAATAAACAGGAAGTTTAGTGTTTGGGTATTCGGAAGTTTTGCGGAGAGCTTGAGTGCTAACCGCCCCCCGACACACAGACATACACACGCACATTATCCTTACTCAATTGCTAAGCACATCCCGTTCTAAAGAAATAAATGTTCAGTTGATGTGCAAGTAATTGTGTCAGAGGGATGGCAGTATTCTGCAATCTCTGTCAAGAAACACTTTTTCAACTTAAAATTTCAACATCACTTCCAACAGAAATAGCAATGGAGTCGGACTATCAGCCTTTTTGACTTTCACTTCAGATAAAAAAGAACTAACTTTTAGATGACAGAAAAATAACGGTTGTTTGAGCAAGTTTCAAATCCTTTGATGAAAAGTTAGATGCAAACTGACCACTTTACTTTCTGACATTCAGTCAATTCCCATCAAGAGATTCAGACATTTTTTCTTCAAATAAGTTATTTTTATGTAGCTTGCTTTAACCTCCATCTTTCCTCCCTCTGCTCCAACACATAATTAATAAGAAATTCATGATCCGTAGACTTGTTGCATTCATCAAAAATTTCGGAAAGCACTTTATTAAATTTTTTTTTTATCTCTTTTCGGTTCTGGTATGAGAAGACTTCGTGCTATTCTCGAGTGTCTTTTTGCATATGTAAAGTCTCGCGAATTTGGTCCTGAAGGTAGAGTGAACAGTTACATATAATGTGAAGAAGCCTCCCACCTGTATATTGGCTACTATAGTGATGGGCAAAGGAGAAACCCTGACGTCAAGAAAAGCTTCAAAGAATTCTTCTTCATCCAGCTGTCGGCCTTTGCGTTTATATCGTTTTGAGAGCTGATGACATTGATTTGGAAGACTTTTATTCCCAAATTTTAACTGAAAGTTCCACCGATTCACCAGCCAGCAGAAGAACTTTGGACAAGTATAACATCAAAGCCCTAATGAAGACAATGGATAGCCAGTGGGGCAAAAGAGTATTGAGGGTTGTTCTTGGTGCCACAAGATAAAGAACATAGTTAAATCATATTGGAATAGACAATTACTCAATTTGCAAGGATATTGAAGATGGAGAAACTTGAAAGTGTAGAGAAAAAGGCAAATTGGATTGTGTGTGAAAATATTAAAAAAAAAAATAAAATGACTTGAAAACGATAAAAAATATGCTTTCTAAGAATGTCCAGTCTCTGAAGCTATTACTAGATGATGATGCTACGCAAAATCCCAAGAAAAAACCCTAATGATTAATCGTTGTAAAAGCAACATAATAAGAGAGAGGAGACTGAAGCTCAGAAACCGTGGCAGTGGTCGTAAAGCCCTTATGGATGAAGTTGATCAAAACGTTCTCCTGTAATGCGTTATGTCAAATGCAACTGCTCATTCGCGAAGGCTTGATTCTGTTATCTACCTTAATAATAGGGTTAAAAAGGAAGACTTTGCAAAGATTGTCAACATAAGCAGGAAAAGAGAAACCTGTCATTCATCAAACCGCAACAGCTGTGTATAATCGATCCCGGTCCCATAACAGAAAGTCAATGCAAGCAAAGAGGCACTCCGGCTTGGGCCTCTTTGGTTGTAAGAAGCCGCCTAGAAGATAATGGCAACTTGTTAACATACTTTTGTAGAGCACAAAAAAAATTATTATCTGCACCCTTGGTGAAGGCAGAAGGCTAAAAAAACACACTGTATTGGTCCTTTGATGACAAAGCTTATATTTGCCCAGCTACAAGCACAGGAATGAGAAGTGCTAGGAAGCAGAAGATTTACGAGAAAGATTAAGCAGCGCTGGCAAGAAAGCTGCCAAAGTATGATTTTCGAGAAACAATGGTGAATTGTACGCCTTGCACATTTTGTACATGAAGAAGCATGTGGAAAAAGTAGATAGAGAAGAGGCGATCTAAACAGCGAACAGCAAGTAGTTTAATGGACATTAAACACAAGGTACCAAGTCTACATGAATCTGAAGGCCCACCAAGATTGGCAAAGTAATGCGTTCAGATCAGCCATGATGGAACTAAATGACAATCTGCAACGTTTCAAGAACTAATTTAAAGATGATGATTTGGAGTTTGTGAGTGAATATTCAAATTGAGAACATATGGAAGAAAGAAAGCCCAACTTTTCTGTGAAAGAATCCATGTAGAAAACCATGATTCAGACGAGGTGTGTAAAGTGGAAAGAGGCAAGTAGATAGCGGTTCATGTAAAACTAAACCATTTTTAGGACACTGTCAGACTATATGGATGAAAGTGTTTACTCACAACCCAATAATGCTGCTGTTAAAGAGGAAATTAAGTACAGTTTGGAGTTACTGAAGGGGATGGAGCTACCAAAACAAAAGAGCAGTGTTGTTGATTTGACCGATTGTGGTCCAGGAGTGAGGATCACCAACCATGAAGTTAAGCTTTGAGCTGTAGAGGAAATTAGGATAAGCAGCTATGCCTACTATGTGCGACACCACTTAGCACCAGGTGTCAGCAGTCTTAATTCAGATCTATGTTGGTGAGTATAGCCTTTTACATTATTATATTGATTTAAGGTGGTTTGTTGTCATTTTGTATCGACATTAAACTACCTTAAACTCAAGTTTCAGGTGACGCTGTCTCTGATGGAGGCAGCTTAGACTGAAAATACAGGAATAAATCTGAGGTTCTTGCTAATGTCGATGCTACTTGCATAACCACTGTTGAGCTTGAGGAGATAGAACTTTACAGGATGAAGTTCAAGGCATTTCAGGTTCCCAAGGAGGTTGAACATAGAAATGAATGTGCAGCTGTTCCCAATGGATATATGAAGGGTTTCGATAGTGGTACACGGGAAGAGTTAATTCTTCTAGAGCAAAATTTTATTTGAGTTGCTTTATTGACAGAAACCCTGGGTCAACTGTACCTGGACACACCTAGTATTGAGATAAAAAATTTCTCAGAACAACACGTTAGCATTGACGATAAGTACTTCGAGCTTATGAAAATTAATGTAGTCAAGGTAATGGCTTTGTTGTTAGGAAAGACAAAGTCAGCCGAAATGTATACCAGAGCCAATGCCAGATCGAGAAACAAATGCATTCAACTGGTTCATAGATGGTGCTTTAAAACCGGATGATCCCATGATAATAACTCCAAAGAGTTAATTATCAGTAAGGAAACTGTGTAAGCAGCACTTGATGAGATGCTCTATAAGAATAAAACAAAGGAGGTGCGACAAAGAGAAAGAAAACAGAAGCGACAAATGGTAGAACAGCAAAGCTGTCATAATATTCCTTGGCTGCAAAAGGTTGAACATGGGTGTATCAAACAGAAAAGGCTGACTAAAACTGAAAGAGGCTGAAAAGACTGCCGTCATTTCATTCATGTTTTGTATCGTATATTGTAGTTTAATATAAAAATAATTTAAGTTCACTTACCATAAATAGAACCAAAACTTTGGTTAAATAAGAGTTGAATATACAATGACTTTCAATCTGTCTTCTGGTCTGAGAAATTACAATATTTTTGTTTTTCATATTCTGCAATTTCATACATTAATTTATCAAATGTATCTTTTTATGCACTGTATTAAATATAGTTCAGTAATTTTGCTCTCTTTTTGCAGGTTGTTTCTTTAACAAACGACGATGAAAGGAAGAGCAATATCATGGTAGAACAGAAGAGCATGAGCAGGAAGGTGAGGGACAAGATGATGAAGAAGATAGTTTTGTTCGTAGCAGAACAGTTGCAGGAAACTGGAGACTTTCTTAATATATTAGTGAGTTATCTCATACCTTGACACAATAATTACATATACGTTTCAGATACATAATTTACAATTAACTGAAGCTACATTTATTTTCACAATACTTCGATGGTTCTGGGGTTTTAGCCACTGGCAAGTCTTTGATGGTCGAATAAATATTCACTGGCAAAATGCACAAGAATACTAGTCCTCAAGGGTTGACCTACAATAAGTTTTATGAAAACCAACTTCCAAAAATTGACTGGTACCTAAAGTTATTACCTGCAATTTCGGAACAACCTTAGAAGACACACTAGCATTTTTGCGAGTAGCTGTAAATCGAGCCCTGATGGTTGCTCTCACAAGTACCATAAATTGTTTTCATGAATAGCAAGCTGAAAATTATCTATATTTACCTTGAAAAACTTATTCTGCAGCACAAAGCCAGCAGCAATGAAGAGATGGTGATATAAATTAATATCCTTTCACAGAACCTGTTGTAACTGTGTTAAAATGTTTTATTAAAATGTTAATCTTTGGGAGGGGGGGGGGGTTGGGT
>JAOBAT010066816.1:0-23155 GCA_026413305.1 Hydrozoanthus tunicans
TCTCTGATACTACCAACGTAATCTCTGATACTACCAACGTAATCTCTGATTCTACCAACATAATCTCTGATACTACCTACGTAATCTATGATACTACCAACGTAATCTCTGATACTACCAACGCAATATCTGATACTACCAACATAATCACTGATACTACCAACATAATCACTGATTACAATCAACATAAACTCTGATACTAACAACGTAATCTCTTATACTACAAACATAATCTGATACTACCAAAAGAATTTCTGATACTATTATCAACATAACCATCGATAGCAATAACGACGATGGTCTGATACCAATAACATAGTCTGAAACCTTCAACACAATCAATGATAAAATCATCATAATCACCGATACTATCATTACCAATCGATATTAACAATACACCAGGCTTGTTACTTGAAGCAAAGGTAGGTCAAATGTCTCGGGTGTTTACTACACACAAAGGCATACCACGTGCCCCGTATGCGAAAAGTCCAGAGTTTCTCTTCCTCATCATACTGAGAGCATACAACATGTATAAGTAATTGCAGCTCTGGTTTCAAATGAGGAATGAACTACTTTATCTCAGGTAAACCCGCCTAGCCACTGATGATCACAAACCTACTCGTCCATGGATCCCTCAAGCAAACTATCTAGCCCTAAATCAACTTGTCCTCTCACCTATTAGCTACCAATTCACCTACAACTTATTCTCCAAGGAGTGAACTTTCATACAACTTGCAGCTCTGATGTTTGGAGGTTAATATCCACAAACTTTATTTTTGTGCTTAACTGCCAAAGCTTATAAAAAGCTGAAAGACTAATGCAGCCTTAAGTTTGATCATAGCTGATAAAGGGGCTGGTTATGAAACCACTCTTGTAAGTAGGCCTTTGTTCGTCTTTTTTCTTTTGTTTACTAATCCTGAACGTCCTCAAATTACGAAAGTTTTGAGATGCAAATCAACAAGTAGCCAGTTAAGACCTTCTCACTCACACTTGAAATAAAGAATGTGCACCCTCTAGGTTCGTTCAACCCCGGCGCGAGTTAAACACGGCGTCTGAAACAATCCTCGATTAGCTCGAGTTAAAGCCGTGTAGCATGGGAAAGCTAGCCGTACTGCCCGACTATGGCGTGGGTTGGCTTCAAACACTACGCTAAAGGCGTGCTGACGTCGAATTTTATACGTTCAGGCTTAACTTAACACAACTATAGAAGAGCGCTTGAAACGGGCGTTAGCATCTTTGTACATTCTTTGTATTTACCTTTTGAGGTTTACCGGCTTTCGTAACCAGTCCGTATATTAACTATGACGGCCACAAGTTCAGCTGTATTCAATGCGTATACCCCATTGTTTTGCCGGGCCACAGGTGTTACAAATGCTATAGTTTCCAAGGTATTGAATAGTTTTTGCCTTTGTACAGTAATTCATAACGATTTGCAGTGTTTATTCCCTTGTTTTGTCTGGGCGACAGAATTCGGTGACCTTTGTAAGAGCTATGGCCTGCCAAAACAGTGGGATACTGTACGCACTGTGCATGAGTGAAAATGCCTAATTAGTAACATGAGACGTACTTAAATTTCTGAAGTCCTTCGATGTGATCACCTGGGAACTCATTAAGGATTTCCATGGCGCCAACAGCTCCGATGCCTTAAGACAAAACGGACACAGAGTTAGATATAAACCTGTTCTCTTGATACAGATCTTTACAAACTCGGATTGTATTCAAAACTAGAGATTTATTTAACCAATCTGAAGATTTTTATAAGGATTATTCTCTTGACACAAAAGTTCTTGTGCCTGGATAAATAATGAAGGAAGTCTTTTTGTCACAAGCTTGTAAGTAAGTCCGGTCCGTTAGTCTACCCGCTGAACTACAGGAACTCGCTTGAGGGATTGAGTTACATCAGAACCAAGTTAAGTGACCTGTGCCGCATGCAATATCCTGTAGCTCAGTGGGTAGAGTATCTGACCGGTAATCACGGGGCCACAGGCTCCATTCCTGTCAGTGAACCACTGAGGCAGCTGCCCACGTGGGTTGTTCCTGTAGCTCAGTGGGTAGAGTATCTGACAGGCAATCACAGGGCCACAGGCTCCATTCCTATCAGTGAATCAGCTGAGGAAGCTCCCCACGTGAGTTGTTCCTGTAGCTCAGTGGGTAGAGTACCTGACAGGCAATCACAGGGCCACAGGCTCCATTCCTGTCAGTGAATCAGCTGAGGCAACTCCCCATGTGGGTTGTTCCTGTAGCTCAGCAAGAAGAATGTCTGACTGGTAATCAGAGGGTTGTGGGTTCGACTCCCATTAGGGACTCGGAAGATTTATCTTCTGAGGAAAAGAAGCTTGTGGCAACAAGAATTCCTTCAGGATCGTTCCTGTACTTCTAAATAAGTTGCCTATACTACATAACACTTTTATACAAATCTTAGATTCAGTGAACCAAGGTCAATAAGATAAAATGAAGTTTGAAACAACTGATACTTAGGCTTAACAAGGAATAAACATAAAACTACATATTAAGGTTAGATCGTCAAGGCTTTGATATGGTCTTCTCTGCCCATGAAATACTGACTGAAAATATCTTAACTCCGCTTGCTTTGGTACGCATCCAAAAGACTTCGGACTCAAAACATTATTTAATAAAGAAGAAATCTTATTCATAGAATTCCAAGTTAACGTAAAAGAGTTTTACTTTCGTACACACCACAATTTTTGAAAACAGGTTCCATCTCAGGAAATTAGATACCTTTTTAAGAACCTTTGAGACCTAAACTTCGTGTAATTCCACGTAACATCTCAAAAACCAGGAATGTGATGAAGCCGATGATACGCAAAAGTCGTCAGAAAATGACTAAAAGAAACGCACCCTGGACTCCTTCGGTGTAATCGCTGCCAGTCAAATACGCAATGCACACCAGTTTGGAACGGTTGAGCCCTGTTAAGCGTAATTACCGAATTAGAGTAGAACATCTTGTAAAAAGCAAGATTTGAAAGTTAGAGGTGAAAAAGAAACTGTATGAAATTAGAGCACCACAACGTACGTTTTGATGTTAAAACGTTACCAGGCCAACTCCCCTCGACCCTAGACAACAGGGACCTTGAGCAACGAGGACGAGAACATCGACGACGACGCCTTGCAAAAAACACCTTACTGGTTTGTCCTATTGCTAGTTTGCTTTCTCTTTTTTCCCAGTTGTAATAGTGTTGTGAACAGAAAAAGGTCAAAGTTTCCTTCTTATGTAAATTTAAACAAGGACTCAGAATTTTTCTTTATGTCGTTCTCGTGGTCGCAAGAACTTAGAATTTAGCTTTTCATGTTGTATTTCCAGATGACAGTGCTCAAGCAGGTGACCAGCATGATCCATTCCTGCATGCAGCTATTTTATTCACTATTGTTCTTTGGCATCCTCGTTGCTCGAGGTCGCTAATGTTCCATCAAAAGCTAGCTAAAAACAAGTAAAAACAGTTTGTTTTCCTAACGAAGCCCCCTTTCCCCTAAAAATCGCTTTAACAAAGCTTTAACAACGTTTCCTCCTCAGCTATAGACGGAGTTTGTCGTTTTCTCCTTCATAAACGCGGCTTCACATACATTTTCCTGGGATTTAAAGGAATTTTTCGAGCCAAATGACATGTGTCTGAAAAATGTGATTTTGTAAAGAATTGGGTCTGTGCTTCTTTGGGTTGATTCCAAGTTTTTCATTACGGGCTCACTTTGAACATTTCTGACAACAAAATTTATGCAGGTTTCTTTCGATAAACTCTACTAAGTCAACAAATTCAACCAAGGCTTTTTCCTACTAAAAATTTGTTACAGATACAACTCTACTGAGTCAACGAAACCTCTCGGGTAAAACTCTTCTTAACTTACCAAGATTTCTTTCTACAGACTCCGCCAGGTACAACTCCACGTGTTTGTCTTGATCAAAGAAATTCTTGTAAACCCTTCTGCAGCCAAACAAGAGGATGTCACTGTCGTTAGTTATAGACCCATGGGTGAGGTCCAGTAGATCGAGAGCTGCGCACTGTGCCTCTGCCTCCATAGGGCTCACCATATAAGGCACGCCGAATAACCGCAACAACTCCTGTATACAAAAACAATTACACACTTATTACAAATTTCAACATAAAAGATGTCGATGGCGTACACAGTTATGTGTTTTGTTAGCTCTAGTTTTGTGCTGACCTCTGCTTCTACAGTCAACTGAGATTGACAATTGCTATAAAAGAATGCAAGTATCTTCTAACAAGTTAGAAATGTAGCAATGTCTCAGGTGTTTAATACACACAAAGGCATACCACGTGCCCCGTATGCGAAAAGTCCAGAGTTTCTCTTCCTCATCATACTGAGAGCATACAACATGTATAAGTAATTGCAGCTCTGGTTTCAAATGAGGAATGAAATACTTTACCTCAGGCAAACCCACCTAGCAACTGATGATCACAAACCTACTCGTCCATCCCTCGAGCAAACTATCTAGCCCTATATATTTAATTCTAAATCAACTTGTCCCCTTACCTACTAGCTATCAATTCACCTACAACTAGTCCTACAAGGAATGATTTTTCATACATACTATAATTGCCTTTTACCAGAGGTTTCATTAAGGGCGAGGACTCGGGTAGCACTACTCTCAGCTATCAGAGCCCCCAAGTACACAAGTCTCTGAATTCCAGTACCCGCACAATACTAGTTATCCAAAGTACCAAAACCTTCTACAAATTTTAAGAAAGAGTTCAAAAAGTATATCGTGGCATCATAAAACTTCGTACATATCGTGTTTACCATGTTATTTTGTCCATAATCAATTCATCTTCCTGTTAAGCACACTCTTTTCTGTCTTGGCATGATCTATAATTAGTCTATATCTATGTGTTTAAGTTCTTCAGCACTAGTATTGCCTCTCGTTTGTCGCTAGTCTTTTGATATAAAAACTAATGTAAGATGTAGAAACTCGTTAGTCCCTATGGGCTGTTTCCTACGCCTTCCACGTTTGTGAAATTTGTAAATAGTAAATATGTTTGTAATTTAAAGTGGTAAATAAAAAACTGTTAAACTGTTTTATGTGCCCATCTCTTTTGTGCCAAACCGCTTTAGAGGTTACCTTTTAGAAAACAATGAAATCATTTAAATTGACTATAAATTTGCACCACATACTCCATCTCAAGTAATAACTCGTTTTAAAAGTTATTGGAATCCCTGCCATAGTAAAGAACGTATTCGCTTGTAGCTTCCACGAGAACTGGAAGTTTAGCAATTCCCTCTTCTATCAAAAAGAAATAAAACACACCAGACTTTCTTACAGCAATAAGCTGTGGTTACCTGACATTCAGAGTACATTTCATTGGAAACAGTGGCTGCCATTCTCTCCTGCCGCGCTTTCTCTGTCCTAAGGTCCGTTTGTTCAGCTTCAAATTTTCCCTGAAGACTATCCAAGCCATCCTGAAATCACAAGAACACGATTACTTTAAGACTGTTATCTCGGTGAGAATCATCAAGTCATTACAGTACGTTACAGAAAACGTCAACATCATTTAAAGGTATAGCTACACGGTACGTTGCGCGCAACTGAAACTCTTCATGTAGCCACCTTTGAAATCGTTGCTTGCAACATAGCAGGAGTAGGCTCTGTTTCTACTTCTTCCTTAACTCGGCCAACTTCATTAGGCGCAACTAAAGTACGAACTTCAAAGATTTTGTGGCCAAAACATGACGGACGTTTTTTTTAGAATACTTTTCAGCGTGGCCGTATAGGCACTTTAGGTAAAGACCATTTGAAAATCATACTGTTTACGCTCTTGCACTCACTGCCACATACCGTTAGGTTTACACCTTGCCATGCAGACATGTCTGGACTGCGATTTCCTGCATCCATAGTCTCCTGTTTTTTACTTGATCCATCATCATTGTCATCAACACCTTTATCGTCACTATCATTATCATCATCAATAACAACAGCAGCAACTGCAGTTGAGCTAGTACCATACTCTTTTGCTGTTGCTATGAGTTGCACAACCTGTGCTTTGCTATTGTGATCATCGCTATCTCTGTCAACAATGTTGGTATAAAGTGTTTTCTCTTCAGTTTGTTTTCCAGTAATGGACAATTTTTCATCCAGCGAATTTTCAGAGATCTTTGTCAGCTTCACCTTAGGCTTGTCTAGTTGGTTTGAGTTCTCAACTGCTGCTTCTGGAGACACCTCTTCACCATCTTCTTCATCACTGTCAGTCTCCATAACTAGTACAGGGGATTCTACACCTAACTGTGAACTCACATTTTTTATGTCTTGTTTACAACCAACTTCAGCTTCCAAGGATTCCTGCATCAAGGATGAAGCCTCTTTTTGAAACCCATTGTCACATTCTTGAGAACTATTACAAATGACTGGCATTGTACATTTATTGGAAATCTCACGATAATCTTCATCTTCTTTCAGCGTCTCTTTATTGTGCAAGGCTTTACCTTCTAGTGTTGTTACTTCCCTTTTTCTCACTAATTCCTCTAGTTTCATCTTCTTTTGACTAATCTCATCTTCAATCATTTCAACATCATCACGGCTCGGCGTTGAAACATGTACAGATGGGGTAGAAACTTCTTGAGTTAACAGTTTGTTTTGCACATGAACGTCTTTGGTTAGAATTTCTGGTTCAGAAACACTAGAATCAGAGCTACTCTCTTCTATATCTTCAGATACCTCCCGAACCACAGTAGATGAAAACTCTGGTTTTAGTGGAGTCTTGGATACGTCAGCCACTGGTGATACCACTTCAGAATCCCCAGTTTCTTCAATCTCCTTTTTAAACTGTGTTGGTTCATCCAAAGCCCTCCTTTGAAACTGCTTTGATTGGTACGGATGCTCTCCATGCTGCAGATCTTCCTTGAAGAATCCACCCTCATCAGCAAATGCTTCCACAGACTCTTCTCCTACCAAGTAAACACACAAGAACACAACGAGTAGTTAGCCATTCTAGAAACCAAAGTCATTGCATACATGTACACCATAGACTGTAATTCATGGCCTAGATAGAGAAGTAAAATTAGTACTTAGTGTTCACTACAACTGAATGAATGAATGGACTGTGGCCTGAGTTCCCTGTTTATATCCTAAATATGGAGTAAATGGGACAAATGCAAGTTTCGACCAACGTGATCATCGTTTGAAAGGCCAAACTCTGACATGCTGTGGTTAGCCAAAGGCAAGTATAAAAGAAACAACAACAGCATGAATGAGTTCAACATCTTTGAATATGGAGTGTTCAGCTCCCATAACTTCGACACAAAAATACAACCCAAACACTGTACATAGTCATGTGGCTGCAAAGTCCAATTGTTACCTAATGTGAAAAACCAACTATTTCAAGTCTAACAGGTTTAAAAACAGACATATGTAACTGACACGTATATCATAGCATGTGTCCAAAATCATGTACGAACATGAGTACCTTTAAGAAAACAACAAAAGAAGGTTGATATCTATCAGACAAACAATAAAGTTCTGCAGTTAGCACTGACAATGTTTCAAAGAATGGTCTCCTACAACAAATGTAGGGTAGCAGATCTGGAGATGGTGTTTAACAAAAAGCTTATTGACAAATCAAAACCCACTGAATGAGGAAAATGTCAAAGCTGCAAAATTGAAAGAAAAATAAAAAATTGAGCAGCATATCTCTGGAGCATACACATCCAGAGGCATAGCACAGGCCTCTGAAAGCGAAAAATCCAGAACTCAGTTTTCCTCACTTTTCTGAGAGCAAACATGCATAGACGAGCCTGTAGCTCTGGTTTCAAGTGAGGAATTGACTATGCAGGAAAATGGTGACCTGTACATTTACCAACAGTTTCAAGTGCATAACACTTAGTCTACAGATTGCCCATAAAAAGACATTGAGAGAACCACTGTAATCCTCAAAATTGACAACAAACTGTTGCTAGTGCAAGGACGAGTTCCACCAATTGTTATTTTCCCTGAGCTTTTTTTAGTGGTGTAAAGCTCCCAATGCATTGTGGTAAAATTTACAGCTACCACTCTTTTTCAAAATGGTCAACTAACAAAACTTCAAACAATATTGTGCACATGCTCAAGTCTAAAAAAACAAATTTATGTTAAATAAATTTGTTGTTTGCTTGAATGATAGAAAAATCACCAAAGTCCTTGACTTAGCTTCTTTAAATTTAGTACTTAACGATCATTTAGACCAAAGCACACATTCTGGCTACAAGAGTATTACATGCTAGGACTTGTGATATTTGGCATTTCCATACATTGGAGCATGTCACAGCACATAGTTTTTAAGTTTTTAAGCCTATTTTATTTAAGCTTATGGTGGTATAATTTAGAAGTTCTACACTATTACTAACATTAGTTTTTGTAACCAACAACATACAGTATCTAGACTAGTTTTTTACTGAAAGGTGGAACTTGTGAACTATCAAGAAGAATAATTAAACTTTTAAACAAACCTTCCTTATGGCTCTCTTCCTTTTCACTGCTTCCCTTTATCAGAATGTAGTGTGCAGTGTCTTCAGACACAATTCTTCTTGATTCAACAACTACACCACCATGAGCGGAACTCTGGGTTGCCAAGCCAACGACCTCTCCATTGTTTCTGTTGTTCATCTCTTTGCGAAGCTCGTCGAGTCTCTGATTGAGTTTACCCCTTTTAAGCACATTTTGCAGTTGGAAACTTGAGAAGTGACCAGCTTCCTAAAGTTTTAACAAAAAAAAAACCCACAGCCTTCATAGACTTCATTCCTCAACCAACTCAGTACAGGACTCAATTCACTGTCAAATACATTCACATTCAGGATGACAAGACTCAGGGCTGGAGATTTACAAAAAATAATTGTTGGAAACCAATTTTCGGTTTTATGCATGTGATTCATTGGAAACTGCCGGAAACTTCAATTTTGCGATTCTGTAAATTTTGATCATGTGGACCAATTTCTTTGTAAAAAAGACTAAAATATCCGTTAGTTGTAAAAGTAATGTGTTTCGCTTCTGCTAATTGCAGCTAGTTCATATTTTTAATCTTTGAGGGTTCTTAACAGCATAACTCAAACAACAACAATTTATAACTGTTATTGAATTTTTACAAATTTATACACTGCTCACATCGGAAACCATTTTTCGGTTCCATCATTTTGCTGGCACGGAACCGATATGCAACTGGAAACTATTTTTTTTGTGAAATATCTCGGCCTGAGATAAATGACAGTGAAACCTAACAGCTTAGAATAGTTTCATTTCAATGCTCCATTACCTGCGGCATCTCCTTCGAGGGTGCCCACTTTCTTTCTTCTCTCATCTCTACAATGAGCTCATGCTGCAGCTCTGCTGGTAAGGATTTGAAATCCTTAGACTCCACATTAATTTCACTGGGATTCTGATAGACAGCCTGTTTTAACAGAACTGGTATTATGTACCAACTTTTTATGCCGAACACACAATCTGATGATGACGATGACTGGATATTAATGCAAACTGACTAATACGAAGTAAAGATCCAGTTACTCTTCAAACAAAGGAATTAATGAAAATCAATTTGAAGCATGTCTCAGGTGCTTACTACACACAAAGGCATACCATGTGCCTCATATGTGAAAAGTCCAGAGTTTCTCTTCCTCATCATACTGAGAGCAAACAACATGTATTTATAAGTACTTGCAGCTCTGGTTTCAAATGAGGGATGAACCAATCCTGACCCATCTCAAAATTTGTGGAACATTGTCAACCCCTCAACCATCATTCCACCAGGTTACATCTAGCTCTCCTTCCGTCTATCCATTCATTCATTCACATAACCAATCATAACCCAAGTGTTTATTGTTACAGTGAAAGGGGTTTTTGCTCAAAGCATTAGCACCTAAATTGAAAACTTCAACTAGTGTTGATTTAAAGCAACTAACTTGAAACCAAAATTAATAGCTACTTAGCTCAACAGTCTTTCTATCTTTCCACCTATCCACTCATTCATTTTTCCATCATACCCAAAGTACACTCAGAATTAAGTTCTTTGTTTCTTCAACCTTGTCTGTAATAAGTTCAAACATGGCTGTAAGAACTGGTTACAAACAAACACCTAGGGTTGAAACAACAGTCAAACACCTCTGCTGCTTTGATCATGTCTTGGGGTCATGCTGCATCACAATGAAATTTAGCCACGGCTAATGACAAAAATGAAAACATGCTTCTTGTTGAGAGCCCTATCCAACAAAAAAAAACACCATGAAGATATACTCAAGCAGGAAGACTGTCTCTTTTCAACAAAATAAAATGAGATACAGCGCAGAGACACAAACCTCCAACCACTGTTGACCAAGATGATCTTCTTCTGCGAAGGAGCTGACTACAGGCTCTTCATCTGATGAACTGATTAAGCAGCTCTAATAAATAGTAATTAGTAAATGTAATGGGACCTCACAGGCCTCAATACTGTTCTTATTGTTTATCTTTCCGAGATATTGAGAAACAGAAATTTAAAGGCAGAGGTGGCTGAACATAAGTAAATGGCCAAGTCTCTATAGCAGCCATCTCTCAACAACAGCCACTTAATTTTGTCACCTTTGGTGATTGTGGCTCACTCTGTAAAGATTAATAAAGTTCAAAGTTCAAATTCCTCATCGAAAATTTCACTTTTCTTTTGTTTTATCCACAATGGCCAGCTCTCCACAGCCATCACTTGCCTTGGTCCCAAATAAGGATGGATTCGACTGTATATTGATTAACTTAATAGCTAGAATAAGAATCATCCAGGAATTCGTTTTTGCCTGTCAAAGAGGGATATCTCCATCTCTGATTAAGAAATATTATTTTTCCCCCCAAAAGGGGGAAAATGCTGCAATTTAAATTATTTTTTCTGAGACTTTTCAAGGACTGAGCTTACACAGGCTGCAACAAAGGAAACAGTATCTAGATGTAAAGCCCACAGTATGAAGTGTCTCTTTTAAAACTTACTAAAAGGCTCCTCTTTACTTAGAAGCAAGGATACTGACTGTTCAATGAGGCATGCCTCTAAAGAATCATGGGAAGGTCAAGAACACAAGTAGATACTCTGGGACAAACAGAGAAGAAGTTATCTACCCAAAACTAAGGAACTCACCTCTCACTAAGGTGTGTTTCCTTGGGGAAAGAGGGAAGCTCAAATATATCAGGTTCTCTTGGACTGCTGCTTCTCAGTGTCAAATCACTTTAGTGTGAACCAAAGAAAATAAATCATTACTACATAATTTTTAAATATGTTTACTACTACTGTATAATCATTTACAAATATTATCATCATCATTTTTATTTTCTAACTACCAAAAGTGTGCAAGTGCTGAAAATCAATAGTTGACACTACTATAAAGTTCTATTACAGAAGATTGTCATATGTAGCAAAAGGTTTAAAAGCTATATATAAAGAAAAGGAAGTGTATTGTCTTAAAATAAACCTTCAATAGAGAACTGACTCATC
Source organism: Hydrozoanthus tunicans (assembly GCA_026413305.1). Lineage (NCBI taxonomy): Eukaryota > Metazoa > Cnidaria > Anthozoa > Zoantharia > Hydrozoanthidae > Hydrozoanthus > Hydrozoanthus tunicans. Next base: position 11,445 of record JAOBAT010066816.1, read on the forward strand.
ATTGTAAATGACAGTGGAAGTTATCAAGGGATCTAACACAAAAACAATGTAAATGACTCTACAGCTATTTTAGTTGATTTTGACACACTTACCCTGTAACTTTTCTAAAACATAAACTAAGACTTTCTACCTTTTTTTCCCTGTGACAGCTTCGAGAGCTTTCCCTTTTAGAAAGTTCTTGACAATCCTTTCGGCAGTTTTACTTGACACTGCAGATGCTTTTTTCCTTCTCTCTTTTCTTGCATCCTAAAAATACAAGTAGCTTGCCTCAGTCTCAAAGAATATATAATCATTGAACTAACTGTAAACAAGATTCTCAATTGATTTGTTAATTGTGAAATCTCATAAACTGTCTTGGTCATGTTATTGGCCTAATGGACTGCCATCATCTTTGTTCCTACACGAAGTAGTTTTGGAGAACTTGAGAATAATTAATCTTAGAGAGTTTGTATTGGATGATTAAATTTCATTTTGTCAACAGTAATCAACTTATTTTTTTGATACTGATAGGAGAAACAAGATGTTGGTAAACACTATAGGAGTAAAATGGCTAACTCTTTCAGTTCCAAAATAATACACCATATAGCATTTCTAAGTTCCCCCAAGCAAAACCTATACTTTTCTTATTATCAGTTTAGGAGAATTTTGCCTTTGATCTTCATTACTATTCTATGTTTGATCAACTTCTATGTTGTTATTACAGAATGACTTATTTTACAAGAGTTATAGAAAGAAAGTTAGATGATAATAAGCTGGCTGGGGCTGAAAGGGTTAAACATGCAAACAGAAAAATTTGGAATGCTTCCAGATGCCCATACCATTGTCTTTTTCTTCAATGTAGGTACTCCTCCATCAAATACAAACACTGGCTTGATGCGGTAGAAGAGAAGTTTGCATAATCTACTAAACAGTCCAACAAGATGTGCATTTGGGACTAAATTGCCTTCTCTGTCTCTTAGTCCCTTAATGGACTGATTGAGCAGTATGCTAGCATCTGAACTGAGGTTAAGTTTACTTTTGCTAAAATAATTTGCTTTGAAAAAGTTTTGTATAGCATTTCTATATTAAAGCTTTAATCTTATCTTCTGGAGCATTTCGAAAACCTGTGCAGAACAGAATTTGAAATAGGGATAAAACTGCGCTATCTTCGTTCTTTCAAAACACATGCACATTAAAATCAAGAACAATAGGTTGTAGGGTGTTCCGAGGTTGCTCCGAAAAATGTTTAGGAACTTAGAACTTAGAACGAATACTCTCATTTAGATTACTCTAGTGCTGAGAGGGCTGCCAGCGGTTTGTTAGTAGTGCTAAAGCCTGCGAAGGTGGCTTGGCACCTTCGCCGATCTTATTGCCGGCAGGAAACTTAGGATAGCTTGTCTTTATCAGTTTATAAGGACCACATCGCCCGAACCAAACATAGGAAAACTGAACAATCGAGTTCTGATATCAGTCGAAAGGATACCGACAGCAAGAACTTTATTTTCCAGGGATTCCAAGGTCACAGGTCGTCCAACCGGTTCCAGAAGTTTCCAAAGCCCTTTAACCCCCATTCCACCTTTCTAGTTAGGTAAAATGGTCAAATCTTGCCCCGTTACTGGTTCATTACTATACTTCATTTTAGTTGTGTCTCTCGCTTGGAGCACGTGCTGCAAAACAGTATAAAATAACGCGTTAAAATAGCAGCACGAACTCAAAATTGGCATTATTGCAACAGCTAAACAAATAAGGAACTTAAGTACTTCACATACAGTTATCTTACCATCTTGGAAGAAATACAATGCATTTATATTCATAGAAATGTAAGATCGTTTCTTGCTGACTCGCCGCCATTTTATTTAAGCCCGCTGTCTAAAAGGACTGCTGTTTGCTGAGCAGAGAGAGCCCTGGGTCCAAGTCTTGGTCGCGTGTTGCGTGGGCGCAAACTTTGTAAGTCCAGAACTTTCGATGTACACAATTCTGGAAACCATTCGAATTACGTAGCGTCTATGAAAAGCAACATGTTGCATTAAAATTTATTGCCTTGGCTTATGGCTTTGTTCCATAAAAATGATTTGTTAGCTATTTTATTGTCACCCTGTTTGTGAAAACTTGTTTGAAACGAACAAAATGTTCAAAGTCTATTCCATAGCAGATATAATAACTCGCTGCATACGTTTTTTTTCGCCAAATGCACTTCAAAGCATGATTAACGTGCTTGTTTTCAAAGTTTCTGTTGTTATTGTTGTGTTAAGGTGCTACGAAAAAAAATTCCCAGATCATTATCACTTCTTGTTTGCGACAGTTTACTAAAATTGCTCTGACTAAAATGCTTCAATTAAAAAGTACAATCAGTCACCCACGCATCGCAGGCTCTAGATCTCAGGACGGTGGATCAATCCCGCCCGCTAGCGGGGAAATTCCCTAAAGATATATAGCATGCATCATTTTACATCCGTATGACATGAAATCGATTTTAAAGACTAAAAAAGCTTGTTTGGTCTAATGTATCCGTAGGTTCAATAAACAACTGCAGCAAAGCTGAAGAAAAAAAAACACTTGCCGTTTCTTTTTCTCAAATTTTCTTTGCAAAAGCTTGATGTATGCTTTCAGATTTTCTGTTTTCTAGGTATAAGCAGATGCCACGGTGCTATTTAGAAATTTAACTAATGCCTCTGCCCACGATAAACCGGCCGGTACCTAATATACAATCGTTTTAACTTCCTGCCAACGGGTATTTCAGTGGCGGTCATGGGCTGGGGATTTATGAGTAGCTGTAGTTTGTTCAGTTATAAAAGCGTTGCTTTTCTCAACCTCCAATACCATTTAGCTTGTGCACGCTGATCAATCAATTGTGACACATATTCCTTGCAAGTTGCTTTTAAAAAGAAATGGATTCAAGAGTTCTGGAAATTCTCGCTAACAAATCGGACTCAGAGAGACTAAAAGCCATTGCCTACTCAATCGCCTGTCTGTGTACAGGGCCAACAGCCTATGAAACACCGGATTATATGTTCTCTCCAAGCTCCAAAACTAGAGGTACGGACTGCAAGTCATAGTTTATTTTTCTTTACAAAGCTAACTGTGTTAAGTCGCTAGTTAACTTACAAAAACTGTTGAGAGGAAAATAAAGATGTTAGCTTTATGGGAAAACAAATTATACACTATGTATAACCCTTTCTGTTTTTCTAAGGAACGGCGCCGCGGAATAACCCTTTCCGTTTTTGAAGTTCTTAAGAACGGCAACGTTCGTTTTCATTGTGTTTTGTTTTGCTTCCGGCGCGCTGAAGCCAGGTCAAGAGCCCATAACTAAAACAATGCTGTTACATTTCGACTATTAAAATTTTCAAATCTTGCTTTGAGGCAAACCAAAATTTGTTGTGTCAATAGCCGAAATTAAATGAAAACCAAGAGTTAGTTCTGTCGAAAACAAATTTGAAGCGAAATAATTTCAGTGTATCGCCAGTTACTAAAAATGCCAGGGAATAAAAATAATAATGACATGATAATCATATGGTCACGCGGCTCATCCTGAAATTTACATAATTTCGCATCCTATAAGAGAAAAGATTGCCAAACATTCCCCGTCTTACTACTACTTTGTTTGAATACTTATAATTTCTATATTCCCCTATGAAAATAGACATATTGTGCTAGTTATACAACAATTTCATCTTGTTAAGCACTGAAACCCTTATCATTATTAGATTTTCTTTTTTATCTGGTACATTATTACGCAATACGGTCGTTTATATACTGCATTATAATATTCAATGCCTAGCTTGATAAACAACCGCTGACATCGTTATTATCAATACGATCATAATCATTGTCATCATCATCCCGACCATCATCGTTATCATCACCATCATCAATTTTATCATCATCGTCATCACCATCATTATCATCATCACCATCATTACCCACACTAAAGTAATTATGACTGGTATTATCATCATTGTCTCATGTCAGGAAAGGCAATTCTGTCTTTCGAAAATATCAACATACTCGAAATAACAACGTTTCTTCCTTGTAACTTAAACAGCTCGGGGACGACGTGCTGAAGAACAGAAGCCGAACGACAAAGAAGATGAAGATTAACGGAATATAAGAACCAGACACCTGCGGCGGTGGGGAGACAATCACAGCTCCAATCCGCAGGAAAAAGAAACGAAAGTCTTGGCTAAAATCAACCAACCCAATGCAATGACGGGAGCAGCCTCTTTTTACTGCTACCCAGAGAATTGTTGGTAACACGAGAAAATTCTACTAAACGTGCACACTGCGCATGCACGTGCTGCATACATCCGGATCCAAGCTCCTGAGTACCTATTGGAACACGCCGATAGATCTGTTGTTTGCCACTCAACAGCACCCGAGATGAGGTCCGGGGAATCAAAGATTTATTACTACAGAGACGGAGGATACTAAGGCTTCGGCCCATCGGGCCACTAAACTTGAGAGGGGATGTAGTTTCATCGTCGCCATGTTTGGCTTATTTTACACTTATGTAGTTGCGAGCTTCTGAATCATACTGTAATATTGAAGATTGTCGCTACACTAGATATACATAGCTACAAACTATTGAAAATAAACTTGGTGAAATTAAAGTAATACATGCAAGTTGTAATACACTCGTTCGTTGAATAACGCGCTAGGGTTCTTTAGCGACGAGGGGCGGCATTTGCGCCGACGACGCAAAAAATTTTCTCAATCTTCTTTCATCTTTTTGCAGGGAGCTTTACTTTTTCTGTTCACAAAGCGTCACTAGGATAAAAGGTGGGCAAACAAGCCAATCATGGTCGAAAAGGAAAAAGAAGAAATGTTTTATATTTTTTTGTTAGCCGTTGCCCTCCTCGTTGCTAGAGGCCCTTAATTAATGGTGTTAAAGTCAACTGATTCGAAGAGAGAAATAAAGTCTCAGACAATACATAAGGAATTTGTGCTTCTCAAATTTTTAGTTTCATATGAAATGAAAGCGAAAAGTTATGCAAGATGGTGGAAGATGGCAAAGTTCATACGTAATATCAAACTTCGAGATCGAGTGACGAGCAAACAATAATAATAATAATAATAATAATAATAATAATAATAATAATAATAATAATAAAGCTTTATTGGCATGATATAAAACTTTACATATTGCCAAAGCACTTTTTTTTTAATACAAATATGAGTAATATAAATACATCTACAAAATACAAAATACATAACCATAATTAACGATAACAGTAACAAAGTAGACAAATTATTTCCTTAAAGATAAACTACCTGTATAGCCCCCAGGCCCACCCTTTCTGTCCTGTTGGCTATAATGTTCAGCCCAACTTCCGGTGTATGAGGAGATAGTAGACAAAACATGTCTTTCACGAAAATAAGGGCTGGGTAGCTAATGGTAAACCCTTCCAGTAGATGGCTTCTTATATAGAGGGGGATTTGTTCAAATATTGCCAACAGCAAAAATGAGGTCCGGATGCAAACAGGTTTGATAGCAAGTAGTAACTATGTGCTCCTCCCTCGTTTTATTTAGCACTTTTCAAAAACTTGCAAATATAACCGTTGACAAAATGTAAATGAATTCAGGACGCTTCAACGTCTTTACATTAGGAGGGGCGGGAATTTAAATATGAAGCTCTAGGCGGCTAATTAGATCTAGAGCGTTTGCGGTATTTTCAAAGGCTAGTCACCAATCTTCTCGACTTCACAGGCATTTAGAAACCAAACTGAGGATGGAGGTTTGTGGCAAGTAAATAAAACTAGGCGAAGCTATCGCCAAAGGCCAACGGGGTTTTCCCTCGGCAATTACCGACTTGTGCACTCGACTTTAAACTGCTGCTTCCAACTGAACTTTATTTAAAACTTATATTATACAAATGATAAATTGAAGCAGCGATAAAGAATGATTAAAACTTAAAATACTAAATTTTCTATTAATAACATTTAAAATTGAGGGGAATTCCAAAATCTAATGATCAACTTTCGAATTTTCTTTTCCTCCTATCTTCTAATCGTACAAAAAGTAGATGAAAATGTAAAAAGTGTCAGAACCTAGCAGAAACACACAAAACTCTTCAAAAATGTGAGTGCAAATAACTAACAAGAAAAAACTACTTTTAATTTTTCTCATGTGTAGAAAATTGAAAACCAGTTCTCCGTTTGGAGCTGTTTAAGTTCTTGCTTTTCTAAAGTTACGAAAAAGGGAAAAAGTCAATATTTGGAAAATAAACGTCGAAGCTCAACATATTTGGGTAATCGATTTCCCCCTGATAAATAACGCTATGGCAATATATTAAATTGCAAATTTTCCATTGGCCAAAGGTGCCTCGGGTCGCTCTTTATTGAGAAGTCCTTGTGCAGTTCGTGCAAAATCTTTCACCGAAATTGATTAGTACCCCACAGTCTCTACATTTCGCTGACAAGTTGGCGTGGTTACTAGGCACGCCATTAGTCACGTGATTTGACATGTGGTTTGATGAATCATTGACGTCAACTTGGTCAGTATCCATGTTTTCTCTCGATCTCGTCTCTGCCTCGTTGCCAACTCTCTCTTCCTCTGCTGATTGGAACCCGTTTGCTAGTAATTGATTGGCAGCTGTCATTTGATAAGGCATAGGATACCCCCAGTTGTTTGAGGAGCCTGGCATCATGAAGGGGATCATAGGCGGCATAAACCTGTATTGCCCATTGAGAAGGCTGAGCCTTACCATAGGACTGGAGTACGGCAATGAACCTGCTTGGGAAGTTTGTTGGACGTGGGGAGTGGTCTCGGGGAACTGTTGTGGAAGGGGCGACGCCGAGGGCGTTGGTGGCATTGCCGAACATTGCGTGACAACCTCGATTGCGTGGACGACGTTTCCGTTGCAGCCTTTTAGCACTAGTTCAAGAACAACTGGAGAGTGACGGGGAAAGGCGCGTGACAGGATATCAAAGGACGAAGGTGCCCCGCCAACGCCATTCATGGCGCTGTCACGCAAAGGGGGCGGTGATGATCTGATTTGTAAGTGTTTGTCCTCAAATCCGGTGCTGCTGTCTCCTTCGCTTCCTTCTGATGACGCATCTGATGTGGCCGGGAATTTTCTCTTTCCGTATCCTAGTTTGAAGGAAATCGATGAGACACACTTCTTATATTTCTTATATATATATATATATATATACGGTAAATAGACAGACAGACAGATAGCGTCGGATAAGCAGTTTCTTTAGAAAAAAACGCATCCCAAACAAAGTTCTCAAAACCTGTTACGATTTTTGTAAGCTTTCAACTTCACTCGTCACTAATCAAAAGATAGAGCTCAAAAACTTGAAAAGGAAAGAACTTAGCCGACAAAATTCTCAAGTTTGAAAGCAAGGAAACCTACGAGTGCATACTTCCCGGGTCTTTCTGCCTATACGGAGCAGTTAGCTCCTCTTGTATATTTCGCATAATGTACGTCTTTAACAACGAAGCTTGCAGAACGATAGATAGAAAAAGCTCCAAACATAGTTACGATAAGTCGCAAACATTATTAGTGGCGACACTTACAAACCCTGGTCAGCTAAGTGCTCAATAGATTTAACCTGCATGATGCCTGTTTGCTTGAATAAAGCAAACGTTGTACCGATCGGACCCGCTCTCCTCAAAGGAGGCGATTTCAAAGACTACAGTTTTGATTCGAAACAAAGAAAGCCGACTGTAAAGCTGGACTGACCGCCGTTCAGAGGGTTGCGGGTTCGACTCCTGTCAGTGACTCCTGAACAATTTGTTTTCTGAACAATCAAGATGAGCATTTCCAAGTTGCAATCATTTAAAGATTAAAGCCGATTATATGCTTGTTATAAAAGATAAATTACTATGACTTCCCCTAGCGTCGAGTCACGGTACCAGCCTGTATGTCTTTTAGCAAAATGCGCGCTCATTCAAATTATACACTTCGCGCAAAGTGCACGCTTTTCTTTGTAATTCCGCCTTAGCAACAACTAATTAAAGACTCGGACAATTTTCCTACCTTAGCGACCTCTCAGGGTTGGATTATGCAACTTGTTTGATTGTGTTTTCATAGTTATTCAACAGAAAGCTTTCAAGTCCACAGTAAGGTATTGAACTAGTGCGTCTGATTCTGATAAGACTGTTGTAACAATATTACAAAGGGTTTTGAAAACGCTTTAAATAGAATACTAATTATAAGAGGCTTTCTAGCTTCGTCACTCGGCCATAACTCTCTTAAACACTAACAAAAGACAAGTATATAAAACAGGAGACTGACAAAAACTGAAATATTTGTTAAATCTGTGAACGTATGAGGTTTTTAACAATAAACTTTCATTTTTTTTGGAATTGTTAACTTAACCGTCTGCTGGGTTAACATTTCGTTTGCCGAATCAAAGTTCAGCTCATTCATTTCCCAAACAATACGCAATTAAGTCAACAATAGTCAAATTCTCTTTTCACTTGCTTTTCTTCGTCTTCGTTCAATTTGTTCGCTTTTTGAGTTTGTACTTAAAGGTTGCAATTCATGTACTCAAAAGATGTTAAAAACTGTTGTGGTAAAATAATTAGAAAAGAAACCACACAACATTTTTTACAAGCGTTTTTCTTTTGCCGAGTTTTGAGATACGTGACGCGGCTAATCCATTTGTTTGTTCATCGGGTTTAGAGCAGATGCTTTATACAAACGGAACTTTAATTTACTGAGTCATTAACCTTATAGATCTATTGTGCGAGCTTTTCAAAGGCAAATTTCGTCACGGCACGCACTATACTTGATTTTATAGAGACACTATATCGTTCCCTCCGGAAGCTCACTGTCAACAGAAACGTTTCTAAACAACAATACAAGAGATAAAAGTCAACAGTTTTGCCTGTACAGCGCACTTCCTGAATCGCCCTATGAGTAAGCGTGTAATTGATTTCAGAGCACGTAATGTACTTGGACTTGACAATGGCCGCTAGAAAAAGTCATACAGTTCGCGGTGGCAGACAGTAGAAAACATTGGTTACATATTCTTTTAGTTCTTAGTTCTCTCATCTTCTCAGAAGTTTTGTTAAATACTACTTGAAACGAGACTAAAAACCTAAAAATGATTTCAAACAGTACCTAATAGAAACGATGATTTAACGATTTTTCATGTTGAAATTATAACCAAAGAATTTATTCAACTATGCGTTTGAACTTTGTTCATTTCAGTGATGTTGTTGAGCCGGGGCGATCACTGCAAGTTGCTGAGCTTTAAAAAATGAAACAAAGGCTATGTTGCTACTCACTCAGAGAGTAAGAATTTTTCAAGACGGATAAGCTCATTTTTTTCCTCATGTAAAAAAAATAATAATAATTTGGACCATAGTCCCGGCATCGGTTCGCTTCTAAAAATGAAGTATATATACCCGGAATTCGTCAAAAATTTAATCAAAAGTGATCAGAGTTTAGCGAAACTGTTCTCAAAAGACGCAAATATTACATAAGAATCTAAACTTCTTAGAGAATTTGGGAAGCTTTGCAAAGGTTGTGGAAGTCGTTTATTCTAGAATAAGATAAAAGGGAGGTTTACACTTAACCGACTACGACACGGACTAAACCTGCACGGGTGCCAAGAAATTATCATGGCCGGGCCAATATTCTAATCCCTGCTTGGACCGACTAAAGATGTAGGACGAGCAAGGGTAAATTGGGGCAGATAAAGACGAAGAGCAGTATGAAGAAAAACCCAGGTCTATAAATGAAATAAATGAACCAACAGTTCAGGATGATCAAAACAGCGATAAATAAAATGTTTTAGGTGAAATAAAACCTTATTTAAAGCACCGAGCTACTAAGCCGACGAAGAGAATAAAAATAAAAAACTTCCAGAGCCGTACATTCTTTTTTAGACTGCAGTTATTATGCCGTACCTAAAAATCTTCGGTGGAGTGTTGTTAACTTGCCTTCTTGTCAAGAAAGCTTGCTCCTGAGTTAACCAGAAAAAAAAACTTGGTCGCTGAAAGACTTGTTGATGATTTAAATACGCGTATTTAATTCTCGGTACTCTTCATATAAAAAGCGAATAAAAATTCCTGATCAAAATCTTTTGATGGCACCAGTTCAAGACACTACAGGTTAATTGATTGACGTACCTTCTCGTCCTTCGCTCTTGATTCCTTGATTCCTATCGTTTGTGTACGGACTGCCATTCACAGGGAAGGGGATGGCGTCTTCACTGTTCCTCATGTCGCCTTCATCTATTTTCTGCGTTCTGTACAACGCGATTCGCGCGGCTGTAATTCTCTGCCGCTCAGCGACAATCAAGCACTCTGTGCACTGGCAATCTCTAAAGCGACACTGATGCTTGTGGCCCCGAAGGTCTGACAAGATACCGTGGTTGCGGCATCTTGTGCACTTTGGAGTTCTGTTGCTCAAAATACTGCCTTTTTCTTCCATAGAACTTTCCAAAGACTCTTCCTTCATTATGACAATGTGTATTTGACTCCGGCTGCAAACTAAAATGTTTAGCCAATTGAACAAATTTGAATTTGATGCGTTCTGAGCCGAGCCACTCGTTCACGTGGATTGCTGTATAATTCCCAGAGGACCCTCGTGGTATGTCATCTTTACAACTCTGTATTGTTCAAGTTCTCACAAGTGAGTGTTATCACAAAAAAGCTTAAAAATCTCGGAACAAAAGAAAGCATCTCTGGTCGGGAAAATATCAAAGTAAAGTGACCAAATCGGCCGACAAATGAGAATTAAAGCAACAAAATCTCAAAGAGTTCCAAACTCCTTTTTATCTTAGTTTCGCATCTTAATACTGCCACTTCCCCTCCCCCCCAAAAATGAGATGATTAATTGCTGACCGAGGCAACAAAAATGTCAGCTTATCTTGACATTTATTGGCTTAGCGGCGCTGAAACATTGACTTGTAATCTCTCACGAGTCACGGTGTAAACCGGCGGGCGCCCTCGAATTAATACGGCCTTGAAACTGTAACTTCTCTTGACACTAAGTGAACGCACCGTCCTTAGTCATATAGAAAACCGCAGATACTTTTAAACTGTTTTGAAAAGTAAACGACTTTATTGCAACAACTAATTTTTGAAGTTGATTAGGAAAGGGGCATGACACACTAGCTAGCGTTTCGCGTGACATTTCCGGCTTCTTTTGGCTCAACTTCCTCTGCACAAACCGCAAATTTCCGCTGATCTTTCAGCTTAACTCGTGTTCATTGTTTTCATCGTCTTTGTGGTATTGAACAAATAGTAACGTCATCAAGAACAAGAAAGAACAGTTCATCTCGTTTGTAGTTTATCTTCCGGCAAGCAAAGGTACCTGGATAAAATTTCGTTTAAAAGCAAGGGTTAAAGAAAAAAAGAAAAATCGACAACAAAAATTTTCTTGTGTCCTGCGCGGTTATTGCCACACTGCATGTCGGTGTACTGAACTGCTAACGAGGCAGTTACTTTAAAACTGCAAAATGTGGCTTTAATCTTGACTAAAACTTGTAATACACCTTGGCTTATTTATCGATTTTCCTAGCAGTTTCGTACTCTTGCTCGGGGCTCACTTTAATTTAGACTATAAACGGAAGGAGTATTAGAAAGTCTTAATTTGAAAATTTGTTCCAATCAAACAGGAGTAAGAACAATCAAATTATTAGCGGAGAAAGAAGTTGGGGAAAGAGCTGAAGGTTAGGGAAAGGCCATTTTTAGGGGAGGGGGAACCATTCCCCACATTTATTGACGGCGGGGGGGGGGGGGACTACTCACCCTTTCCGATCCTGTGCATACA
>JAOBAT010066827.1:0-23152 GCA_026413305.1 Hydrozoanthus tunicans
GTTGAGCTGCGTCCTTCGCAATTCAGTCCATGACTGCAAGTAAGGGCGATTAGCTCACTAGATATTATTATTATTATTATTATAGTTCCGTATTCATAAATGTAATTAAAGTATATAGCCTGACTGATTTCGGAGTGTTCATTGTTACATAATCATTTCCATCTGTTTTATTATTATTTTGTTAATATACAGTAAAAAAAGGGACGGAAAGACTTTCGGCGACAATGTGCTTTTTGAGTACTGAGAATGAATAGTATTAACTGCTGAAAGTCTTGCCAAACATACAACTAGGGGTATTTTCGAGAAAAACATACATGCCAGCAGGCAGTTAAATTTCAGGCCGGAATAATAATCTCAAGCAATTGCAAGCGCCTATCCCGTCCGATAACATTAGCATATAAAGAATGATGTTCTTGTCATACGTAAAACGTTTGCAGTAATAGGGTTGTACGTTGACAAAATTTTAAAAGAAAAGGGAAAAAAACTGAATAGTGCGCCGATGTTCGTCCTAGTAGTAGTATCGTATTTTCTTGCGGGCGCTCGGGCGTTTTGGCATGTTCGATTATTAGAAGCCTGGGTCTAGCCAACAACCTCGCTCTCAAGTCATGCTTCTTTCTCTTTCCACCGAGGCCATATTGGTGAGTTGTTTTGTAGATAAGTTGTGAATGTTATCAGAGTCGAGTCTTGCTTTGCTTGAACCATCCTAAATTTTAGAGAAGTCGAACACATAAAAAAACCTCGTTTTTTTCAAATGGTGCTGTTATTTTTTTGTGAAACAGTAAATTCCTTTGATAAATAGCTGTTGATCGAAGTGTGATAGGCTTTTCTTTCGTTTATTTTTGTAATAACTCTTTCGTCGTGGGACTTTGAAATCGTGTAGACTTAGTGTAATCACTTCTTGTTAATAAAAATCAGTGTTAAATGTGACTGTGTTAGCTGTACACATAGATAAAAAGAATCTTTATTAATATTTATTCTTGAGTAAACTAAATGAATTCAGTGTTGTCGAAGTTCTGTTTAGCAAAGTTATCACAAACTTTCTGTTTGTCGTGACACAAGGTTTTATTATCAATCATTAGAAGGAAGGATGATATGTATTGATGCTTCCTACTGCTTACGTCGAGTGCTTAACTTTGCTCGGTGTCTCTAAATTGACTAACCGTTTACCGTGTCTTCACAGTAATGGGACGTGTGATCCGAGGCCAACGTAAGGGTGCTGGGGGCATCTTTCGCTCCCACACTAAGCATCGAAAAGGTGCAGCAAAACTGAGGTCCCTTGACTTCTCTGAGCGCCATGGTTACCTTAAGGGAGTAGTCAAAGAGATTCTTCATGACCCTGGTCGCGGTGCCCCTCTGGCTGTGGTTGTCTTCAGGGACCCCTATAGGTACAAACTTAGAAAAGAATTGTTCATTGCAACAGAGGGAATGCACACTGGTCAGTTTGTGTACTGTGGTAAGAAAGGTGAGTTTGTTTTCAACTTACATTATGTATATTGTATATTGTGGCTGGCATTAGCTGCTCTCAAGTCATCTTGACATCAGACAAAGTAACCACTGAAATAGTTGTGTGATTTTCTATGTTAATATGTTTATAGGCCTGTGTTGATTTTTTTACATTTGACATTTATAGTCAGGAAGATTTAATTTTTTTACAACTCAACCCAAGATTATTATACTTATAAAAAGCGAAGTATTTACCAATTTTTGAGTATAATACTTAACTTGTAACAAAGGTAATCTGAAGGGACACTCTTACTCAGGGCAAATCACAAAGATTGTAATAATTGTATTTAGTAGGGATTGCTGTAATTGTTTTGTTACAAATAACAGAGATGAGTTCGAAATATAACAGATGTCTTTTCATATTTTGCTGTTGCAGTAGTTCAAATAGTCAAATTTTGTTTACATGCATGTAGATAAAAGGCTTGTTTTCTCTCAAAAAGTATCTTTCCTGTCTATTCTTGAATACTCCTTTCCTTTATTAAAGGGCCTAGTGTAAAAACGACTTAGGTGACTTTATAGAAATGCTAAATTCTCTCAATGGTTATAAAGAAGGAAGTATTATAGTGATAATGTTAATTTTGCACTAGACTCTTCTGTGGCATTTAACTGCCTTTTCGCACTTGACAGTATTTATGTTGACTTTTTACTCATGATATGAAAAAGCTAAAGATTTCTAATAGCACTTGGTATTTTCCTTGGCATGTTAAAAGCTGACTTCTAAGTAGTTGTTGAAACTTCTACTATACTGTAGCTTCTACTACTACTGCTACATAGAATTACTACTTCTACTGCTTCTACAGTGATAACTTGAAAATGATTCAGTATATAACAAAAACCACGATTTATAATCAATTACATTTTTCCCAGTTCCAAGAAAAATCTTTGTAGAAATACCTCAATAAATCAAATACCTCTATAAAACCAACAGTTTTTCTGGTCCACCTGGAAGTTTTCTACATTTTATTTTATTTGCTTTGCGATTAACAAAACACAACACAAAAATAATATAAACAATAAGAAGGATAATAAATAACTCGGCAGGGTGCCCACAACATCCATGCAGGCAATTACTGCAGACCCAGATATTAAGTTAAATTAAAAGGAACTAAGATTAAAAATTATTAATAAAAGTTAGAAACAGCAAGAGAGTTTTTTCCTAAGATTGTGGTTTCACTGTACTTTTACTTTTACTATTTCCTCTACTACTTTCCATACTATTACTACTATAGGAACATACTATTACCACTTTAGAAAAGAGTGGCAGTCTGGGCCAAGTTGTGTATTGCAAAGGTATCTGGGATCATTACAAGGGTTGCGAGAGTCTAGTTGTGAGGGGAAGCTTTTGATCGAGACCATGATATATATCATCTGTTTTCCAGGCTGTAACAACAGCCTTTGAAATAAAAATGCTGATTTAAAATGTTACTGTTAACTAAAAGGACCAGGGAATACTAAGATTGATGAGGTTCTGTTCTTGAAAACACATTATTCGAATGCACATCTCATAGGACATGTTCTAAAACCCAAAACATCAAAATGAATCGAGCACTGAAACAGCCATAATGAGCAAAATGAAACGAACAAAATGATAGCATGCAACAACACAGGCAAGTCTTTTGTAACAGTTGAGCAAAACAAAACAAGTAAAACAACAACACAATGAGCAAAACTGCTGTAACCAGTTAAATGAATTAAGTAAAACGACAACCACAACACAAACAAAACTGCCATAATGGTCAAGCAGTATGAAACAAGTGAAACAAAAACAACAAAACAAGCAAAAGTGTTGTAATGAGTGAAATGAAGTGAGCAACGGGACAACAACAAAGCGAGCATAGCTGCTGTAACAAGCAAAATGAAACTTCAAAAGGAGCGAAGTTATTAGCAAAGACCAAACGAACAAAACATGCTTTTTTAATTCAGGAAAAATTTCCTGAATACTAACTTCTAAGTTGTAAATTACCATAAGAAAAACACATCCTCAAGGTGGCGACAACTCCAGAAATTACTTGCAGAGAGCTGACTGAGTTTAGAGGTATCGCAGAATGCCAAAACATGAAACAGATAATTTGGTTCAGACAGTAAATTATTGGGGTTGAAGTTGTATTTGACATTATATGCATTTTCTGTAAAAACCAACATTTGCTTCATTATTTTGTTCCAGCCACTCTTGCTGTTGGAAACTGCTTGCCTGTTGGTGCGATGCCTGAGGGTACTATCATTTCCAACCTGGAAGAAAAAACCGGTGATCGTGGCAAAATTGCACGCGCATCAGGTAACTATGCAACTGTTGTATCACACAACCCTGACACCAGACGAACAAGAGTGAAGATGCCATCTGGAATCAAAAAGGTTGTCCCGTCTGCTAATCGCGCAATGGTCGGCATTGTTGCTGGTGGTGGGCGAATTGAGAAACCAATGTTGAAGGCTGGTCGAGCATACCACAAATATAAGGCTAAGAGGAACAGCTGGCCACGAGTCCGTGGTGTGGCTATGAACGTAAGTATACTTTATCATATTTTGATTGAAGTTTTTAAAGATTTGAGATAGAGCTATCTTAGTCTCAGTTTGAAAGAAAACTACAAGGAAAATATTGTGGCATTTCTGTGCACAGAGAATATGTGACCCAAGTTTTGATAAAACCTTGGCCTTGTTTATATTATGAACACCAGATTGATTTAAAAAAATACCCTTTGGTGACAAGGATCAAAATTGTGTAATCATAAGTGCTTAAAATATATAACAATTAAACAAAATAACTATTTAAATGTTCATTGCAATTCTTTATCAATAATCAATAGTTTTCATTGTTACAATTTGGCTCAACCCCAGAAACTTTTAAAGGATAAGCTTTAGTTTTCAGAAATTCCACAACATTTCCCAACTGTTTGATAATTAAAGAAAGATTTTTTCTTTTGAAGTATTTGATGTCCTAGTTTTACTGAATACAAGACTTTTGAACTATAGAGTTGCGGTTACTTTTTTTATAATTTTGTTCTTCTAGGGTATTTGGGGTTGAGGGAAAGTAATGAAATATTCTTTTTAGCATACCATGACTGCTCAAATAGAGCTTCAAGGGCTCCCCCCCTCTCCCTCTCTCTCTCATAATCCTCCTGATTCCAGCATAAAGATGATGAGACAAAAAAAACCTAAGGCCTATTGTATCAAAACACATTTTTATTATTCCCATCATTAAGCTTCATGTTTTTCAGTTTTCTTTTTCTGTTCAAGTCCTGCTTTAGACTTGTTGTTTTATTATGCATTGTTAAGCAATTGCAAGAATTGTTTACACTACAAAGTCCATGTTGAGAAAACAAAGAGCAGTACCTCTAAGTAGAGACTGAGCATAAAGAGTCATAAGTTTTTTGCTTTAGTTGATGATAAAGCAACTGATAAACTTAAGGTAAACCACTCGCAGCCAACAAATTTACTCAACATGATGATAATTATTGTCCAACAGCCCGTTGAACATCCCCACGGTGGTGGTAACCATCAGCATATTGGTATGCCATCAACAGTCAGGAGGGACACTCCTCCTGGTCGCAAGGTTGGTCTGATTGCTGCCCGCCGAACAGGGCGTATCCGCGGAGGCAAGAAGAACCTCAGGAGTGATAAGGATACAGATTAAATGTTCCAAACTGCCAATAAAATTGTAATATACCTCAAAGGGTTTTCTCTTGTTTATTGTTATGAAAGCTTTTATGTCAACTATATATGGAACCAGGATGAAAAATGTTTTGCAGCCTTTCTTCATAGAGGGGAAAGGGTAATTTTCCCACCCCGATCTTGCTCACAACCACTTCAAGTTGAGCAGATCATGAAACTCTGCTGGTAAAGTGGAATTTCCAGGTACAGACACCTCAAATGTGGGCAGTTTCCTGCGTACTGATAAAACTCATACATTCCCTTTAGAAATAAAACCTGCAGTACATGAACCCTTTCTGATTAGGACAATGGACACAAAATCATGGACCATGGAAGCAAATAGTCTTGGAATTATCCTTGCACAGTTAGAGAAGTCGAAATAATAGACATGTTTCTTTCTTGTGAGAAACACTTCTGAAACTGTGTCAGAACAGTCTTTGCCTCGGTTTCATGCAGAAGCTTGGTTACCTTGCAAGGACCCATGAAATTGACTGTTCATACTAGTTTAACATTCAGAAACCATGTGAGCGACTGAGATGACTGAAAGAATTGAATCTAGATGGAGATTTGTGGTTAGTTCACTTGTACGACATTCACTTGTGAAGATTTGCTAAACTCGTTTGCATGGTAATTCTGGATATTTTTGAAAAAAACGCTTTCATTTGAAGAGGGGCGTTCTTTTGGTCAGTAAACAAGCCTCCATTTAAACCAGCTTTTAGTTCAACTGGGTGGTCTGCATGAATTTAGTTGATAAATAAATAAATTGGGTACGGCATTAAATTTGGTTTATCACCGCTTTGGCATGATTAACGGAAATGAACAATCTGATTTTTTTAATCAAAAGATATTGGCAAGCAAGTGATAGACTTGGCAATGTTGAATGCTCTACAAAATACCTATGGGTCTAAAATTACCCTAAAAAACGGCAGTTAGAAATTGAGAAGTATGAAAATGGGGATGATATTTTTAACAGATCGGCACGAAGTCGACCCGTGCTGCGCATAACCTGATGTGCAGTAAATAAAGGCACGCTATCTATAAACCTTTTCACATTTTATTGTTGCGAATGTACGCCAAAACGACGAACGATAAGCAGTCTAATCGCTTCGTGTTTTTCAACCTTAAAAAATACGAGACATCGTCATTTACGATTTTCGCCGGTCAGCCAACTATAGTTCGATCTGTGTTCACCAGGGGAAAAAATCTGGAATTTTTTTTTCTT
Source organism: Hydrozoanthus tunicans (assembly GCA_026413305.1). Lineage (NCBI taxonomy): Eukaryota > Metazoa > Cnidaria > Anthozoa > Zoantharia > Hydrozoanthidae > Hydrozoanthus > Hydrozoanthus tunicans. Next base: position 6,371 of record JAOBAT010066827.1, read on the forward strand.
AGCTTTGGAATTGAAATAACGAAAGCAAGTTACTCTTTTCTTAAGTGTCTACTTCTGTAGACAAGCCAAGGCTTTATTCGTTTTATTTAATTAAAAGAAAACGTTTCGTTCAATTTTAAACAAAAACGATTTTTCAATCGCCCCTTGCTGTCAAGGGTGTTTAATACGGAATGGGTTTTCTTTGTCTTGAAGAACATGATAACTATATAAGGTGTTTAAAAAACCTGAGGATTGAAGAAACAGGATAGCGATAACATCTGCTTCAATCTAAATATGCAGAAAATATACTTGTCTACTTGTCATCAGTTCAATCCAGCAAAGTGAGAAGCGAGCTAAGCCTTCAAACCTGAAAGAGGAGTAGGGAATAGTATACGGCTCTTTTCTATTAATGTAGTTATTCATTAAACTTGAATGTGTTTTTATGAGGGTAAAATTGTTATAATCTATTTTTACACATGCGCTGATCACCATATTTACACACAAATTAAAATTACGAAAACTATTACATCATCGAAAATTATTTGACCCTGTTGTTTGAGGATACGAATTTCGTCCGGTCTAGCATTGATAATCTCTCAAGCTTTTCTTACCCATTCACTCGCTATCGGAAACATATTTTCAACCCTAGAAGAGAACTATTTGAATTTGGACAAATTCCAGTTCGACATTTCAGAAATCGGGATACACGCTTTTTTTTTATTTTATAAGAACAACTTATAAGAACAACGAGGCTCAGATTGATTAAAAGTTCTCTCTAACAAGTAAAGAAAGCTCTATTTTAAAAACATCATATTACCGAGCGTTCTAAACTAGGTACATCATTTAAAAAGAACTTGAAAAGATAACCTGTAATTTTGAGACCTTTAAAGGACTTCATAAACGTACCCGTAAAACGTACATTTTGCGAAAAGGGAACTTTTAGTGTTCGCGAATGCTCGGGAAACTTCGTATGGCCTCGGAAATGAGTTGGTAAGCACGTGACGTCCAATCGCTCCTCCCTCGCTCTTTGTTGTGAATATGGCTTCTCATTCTGGTCTGGAGTTCTTACGTGACGGGTAGATCTGGAGGGGTCAACAAAGAAGAGTCTACCTGCGATATTTTGTGGCAACAAAGAACATTCAGACTGTTCGCGATCTTAAACGACAATCTATATGTGGCAATGACGTCCAACTTTGCAAGCGAGAATTCCCTGCGAGATTGACCCGGATTTTGTATGCAACGTAACTCACGGTTCTGCGGTCTATAGCGTCTGACAGGAAAATTTGCTTTTGTTTTGTCGCTGCACTAAATGCGACCTGGATATAAACCAAGATGTCTTACCAAGGTTTAGATGATATCGATCTGGCTCAACTTAAGGTAAGAATTGTGTTACAAGGTACGATTTTGTGGTAGTTTCGAAACCGAATCATGCTGTACGCCACCGGTGTGTTAATGATGCGACACACAACTTCCTGCAAGAACGGTTTGCGCGTGAGAAAATTAACAATAAGCCACTCGCAGAGATTCGAATTGGGTACTGTAGCTTAGACTATCGGGAATCTAAACCTTTCGACTCTCGAATATTAAAAAACAAGCACGTTTTCCGAAGGATTTAGGTTGTTTTTGTAAGTTCTAGAACACAGCTTTAATATGAGAATATATTGCCATTGGCGGTCCTTGATATTGTGGAAAATATGTTGTATGTGTTTAATGACTCACCGAAGAGCATTCGCCTCAGTTCATAACACATATCATAGCTAGTTTGTTACTCCAAATGACACATACTTTTGTTGGTTTTAAGACACGTAAAGTTATGTTTGCTTTTTCCCTTAAAAGGACCCTGCAGGAATTTTTGATTTGGTGGAAGTGGTTGGCAATGGAACTTACGGTCAAGTTCACAAGGTATGTGTTGAGAAGTGTGTTTCGCTGACAAAACGTTTTTGTCATGCTGAGATACATTCTGTTGTCGATGTTTGAAGTTCCCATCTGGGGTTATATTCCCCGAAAGAGTCACCGGGCTTCTGTCATCGATCCCTGTTAGATAAATAGCTGAAATACTCCATCCGCCTCAAATAGAAGTAGATTCTCACCATAAAAAGAAAATTATGACATAAATTTATTGTGTGGTTTCTGTCTCTTGTCTTAGTTCCTCGAATAAACTGAACAATTCATGCAAATTTGTGACTTCTGGTGTGCGCGATTGCCTAACGTTTTGAAAGAAATGGTGTTAATCGTTATATTTGCGCGATAACGAATACCACACTATACAGCTGGGCGAAGAAAACCACGGAACTCTCAAGAGTTCCCAAAACTGCGGTGAACAAAACAAGTTAGCGTTATTCAGACAGTTAGTCCCGAGCATGCCATAGGCAACAATCACTCAGTCCATTTCGTTTTTGTCTTTCGACGACTGTTGATATCTTCTGAAATGGACATTTCGAATTGCAACTATATCGCACGTGTTTTAACAACAAACCAACAGAATATGTCGTTTTCAAAAACTTTTTGTGTGGTTTGAGGAAATGTAAACAGTGATGTCTTAATCCGTCATTCGTGCTGACAAATTCAGGCGATTATCCCGTGAATTTCTCAGCGATCGAGTACTTCGTTAGGATTAATACCGAGACCAAATTGAGTTCCACCATGAGCTATGTTAGAGATCTAAATTAGCAAATATCCGATGCAATAATCTATGTATATAACAAATATGTAAAAGGTGTCTTGAATATGCTTTTAAAACGATTGCATAATTTTAAACGTAATTTTGAAGTTTTTTTATTTTTAAGCAGGTTATGTTTGTTTTATTGTCAAATTTGTCATCTTTGTCAGCTGATAAACCCAAAAAGAAAGAACCTTTAAAACGTGATAGATTGGAGAGGAATGTATTGGTGAAGTACAGCTCAATAATTTCATTATATTCGCAAACTTTAGTCATGGGTGGAAGCAGTTCTTTGTAAAAATTATAAAAAGCTTTAGTCACTGTGAAAGGTTTTTCAAGCCACAGTAATGTTTTTTTTTTGCCATAACTGCTCAATTTTTTAAACCTTATATAAAATAACTAAAACTGTGTTGAAAAGTTTCTGGTTGAGTGTTCTTTTTAGTGTTAAGTTTTGTAAGCCAACTTTTGCAGCCGGTTTTAAAAACAAATGTACTTGCATTTACCTGAAAACTTGCAATAATAATATATGCACAAAATAATTTTTTTTGAGTGTAGAAATCATCAATCGTGATTATACAGACTCTGTGAGAGATATTGACTCAGCATTTGAATTTGAAGAAGACGATATCTAGAGACAAGTTCTCTAGAGATCTGAGATTCTGCAATCTTTCTGATTGGAGTCTGCTTTAGAATCAACTAGAAATCAAACGACTGTAAAATGATGATTACAACTGGCAAATTAGTGAAATATTTCCTTTTTGTTATCACTTTTTAGTCCCTCAAAAGACATTCTGGGTGAACTAATTCTGGGCTGGGGAATGCACAATTATATATACTGTATTTTAGAAAGTTCAGTTTTAAAAATTACCCTGGGGAGCTTGCCCCTGAACCCCCCATTCTGACCCCCCCTGGACTCGCCCGCCAGCCAAACCACTAACAACCAGTACTTGAAAATGCTAGCAAAAGTCCTGCAAATGCATTTAGCATTAGCCCGAACCAGAAGCTGGTTACTTTGTATTTGTACAGTGGGGTCATCTAGATTGTCAGCAGGGTAAAGTTATTTGCTCAAGGACAAAGTGCATTTGTTTCACTGGAATTTTAATAATTTTCAACCCTAGGATTATGCTACTGGCAATGGACCTTACCATGCAGCTTGTAAACTGAAATCACCAGAATTATTTAAAACTGCCTCCTTCTTGTCATCCCATAGGGTCGTCATAAGAGAACTGGGCAGCTGGCAGCCATTAAAATTATGGATGTGACAGAAGTGAGTACAGGACAATGTTTATGCTAAGCAATTCCTTTGAATTCTCATATAAACACTTACAGAAATGAATCAGTTTCCCTAATAGTTATATTCAGGGGAGGTGGAAGGGGAGTGCTAGAAGGGAAAAAAGATCTATTCAGTGTTTCTTAGAACTGGATTTATTTGTTATTCATTAAAAGAGCTCATCTAAATAAATTGATAATAATATTATGTCTTTCGCCTACCAAGGTTTGTCCATTTAATCTCTTAAAAGTGAAACTTGAATGTAAAGCTCAAATGAATATAAAATTACACTGCTTAGTACATACTGTACTTATTTATGAACAAGCCTCCGGGTTCCTTATTCAATTTTAGGTCTTTTTAGGGGGACACTTATTTAGAGAGGGGTGCTAATTTGAGGAAGGGTGCTAATAAGATTTTCACCCTTAAACTAGTTTTAAAATCATTCAATTCTTAATCAAATTTGGTATGTCTCGATACTGCAGAGAATTAATCATAAAATTATGAGTAAAACAGAGATTTGTTGTTTTTCGAACTAGAAGGGTTTATTACATTAAACATAGTCCTAATGCGAATCAATAATTTTAATTTCTAACAAGTTCTACTTAATACTAATAATGAAAAAAAAACAATAGAGTTTTAGTTTTAGAAAACTTTTGTTTTTACATAAATTTCCAACCCCTAACTTAAAACCACTGACAAGAAAAAGGCTGTTTTTGCTGATTCGTCAGTTGTTTACTGTTTCAGACAACTATTGTTGAGTACGAATTATAGCAGTGACAATAATTATTGATGACTGCTAATTTGTGCACAGCAGATAATTGCTGTTGTAAGGGTTTTGACAGGGCTCAAAATAACTCTTTTCAAAGTGGCCAGCTGGCCGTGGGCAAAACTTTGATGGCCCAGTTTAAGCAAGTTTTAATAGCCATTTATTGTTTCCAACATGCAATCTGTACTACATCCACATATGTAGCTGTGTGTGCAAGAATATTATATGCTTAATATGTATAGTCCCAAATGAAACAGTTTGTTTGTTTTCCCGAGAGATAGTCCCTTGTGAAACAAGTTAGTTTTGTTTTCCCTCCAGTTCTTTCCTTAAACATCATAAAAATGGTGAATATAATTTTGTATGTATTTGGAGCGTGGGCAACAACTGTGTGATTGCATCAAGTCAGAATAGGTTTGAAGTTAATGAGGAGCATGTGGCCAAGTATCAACAGATCACAATGCTCATTTCAATGAGTTAAATTCTAGGTATATATATAAAAATTATTGCAATAATTATTGCTTTCAGATTTTTTTGCCTAAGAAAGCGTATATAATATATGGTATAAGTTTCATTTGTTTATCACATTGTTTATCATTTTATTAGAAAGATTATAAATCTTACTAAGTCTTACTAATTAGATGCAAAGGCTCCATACAATGTTGTAGTAACCAGCTGGCTAGTGTAAAGTTCTAAAATTCTAGAAGTCAGTGTTTTTTCGATAGCATTGGCCGGCACTTATAGGTGGCAGTTTTGAGCCTTGTTTTGAACCTACCAGAGCAGTATAAAAGATGAGAAAAAATGTTTAAAAGCTTTTCCTAGTTCAGAAAGGTGAATTTGATAAATTTAAAATAGCTTTTAATATATTGGACTTTTTGAGCTCTTTGAATAATTACATAAAATTTTAATTAATTAGTTTACTAAAAAGTTCTTTAACCTTGGCCAACTACAGAAAGTTCAAAAATTTGACAATGATTTGAACTGGCAGCTAGTAAATAAAGTGCTATGCTTTGCTTCTTCTCTTTTTTGTAGAAATTATCCTCCCTACTTCGACTTCAGTTCCAATATTTTGACACTTAAAATTAGTTGACCACAAGACATATTTGTGTGGTGTATCTGATTAAGCATATAATTAAGTGAAAAACACAGTCTATATATAGCTGTGTTATAGCTCACAGTGTCATGGTGATCTTTATAGGATGAAGAAGAGGAGATAAAACTAGAAATAAATGTCCTTAGAAAGGTGAGTATTTGATATATAGACTAGTTAACACAAGCCATAGTGAATAACTGTTGTGCACAAAACAGTTTGGAAGGCATTAATGATATTGTAGATTATTTGTATTGAGCCGTGGTATGTAGAAAAGACAGATTTTTATCTGATAACCATAGCATTCTAATATTTTGTTATAACACCAAGAATTTAAAAATAAAGCTGATTCCCTGTCCAGAAGAATGCATTCCACAGAGCTTATACATTCATGAGCAGTTGAAGTTTAGAAAAATCCAGTCTTGAAGTTTCCAACTGATATTTGGCCAACTCTTATCAAAAACGTTTTTTTTTGACATATTCCTCATCAGATTTCAACAAAAACATTTCTCAGCATTAATTAGTGTGTTTGGCAGGCCTTGTGCATATAAATGATATATAATTTTGAAAGCTTTTTGTTAGCTATTAACATGTATCTAGAATTTTTTTGCACTTTTTTGTATGTTGTGAGTGAGCAACTACCAGTAACTCAGACACACATGTACATAAAAGCTGGCAGTGCATTTGGAAAACCTACACATAGCACTTGAACTTTTTTATCTGCATTTTATATATAAAGCACTCAAATGTTCCAAAAGAAACAGTCAATGGTTATCAACAATGAGTGTAGCATATATCATGAATGTACTTTAGGCTTTGTGTTACCCAAACACTTCTCTCAATCTGAGTGCTCTCCCAACTTCCCGCGTGCATCCATGCCTTGATAGACCAATGTCAAGAGCCATGATCAATTTCTTAATATAAGTATGTGGATAATTATAGTTAATATCTTATGTTGAATGTTACTTGTTGTTGCCCGATAGTTCATGGTCATTAAGGAATTTCAGCATTCTTGTAGTCTTTATTATAGCTTAGTTTAATTAATAATTTTCTTCTTGTTTTTTTTGGGCTGTATTTATTACCTTAAGGTATAAAAAAAATAAAAAAATAAAATTTAGCTTATTAAAATGATCTGCTCCAACAGCCGCCTTCTAATTTTTTTGGCTGAAAATGTCTTTGTTAGTAATGGGAACTTTCAACTTAACAACAATAACTTTGAAAATTTTTTTTTATTCAAATTTGTGACCAATGTATGATTTTTTAACTATACATGCATATTTTGTAAAAGTGCTCTCTGGCTGTGTCATGTTTGTTTTAACCATAAAATGAGTTCTTTAAAAAAAGATAAATCAATTACTTAATATATGTTCATTATATTTTCTAGGTCGTTTAAGAGCTATGTCTTGCCTAGCTATATTTGGCTCAACATTATGTGTTAAACCAGGTTACGGCCAAAATTGTTTAAAATAACCTAAATTGACCCTGATTAACAGGGTAACTTTAAACTAAGGATGCATGCATTATTGCAATATTCATAAAAAAATCATGTTTATTTACTGTTTACAGTAATTATGAAAACAGTATGAAAAAAATTTGTTTGTGGCTTCTACACATAGAGTGGAGAGTCAAAGATGATGAGCACAGCAAACAAATTTGACATAAATTAATAGTTCAGAATATTTAAATTTGTGAACCCTTTTAAAATTGTTTCGATTGAACCAAAATTATTATTATATAACTGCAGTAAAAAATAATGATTTTAGGTTGCTAGATAATCGTGTGAATGGTTTAGTGTTTAAAGTAATGGAACTGTATTTTGTTTTACCTTCTGTTTTAGTATTCTCACCATAGAAATATCGCAACTTATTATGGTGCATTTATCAAGAAAAGTCCCGCTGGGCAGGATGACCAGTTGTGGGTGAGTTGGCTGGCAAATAACAGTTTTCAATTATCCACCAAAAAACTTGACACATTTAAGTCAAACTTTTAAGACGTGAAAATCAACATCGACTTTTACACGAGAGAGAAGATGTAACACCCCACAAAATTTCCAGAAAATGCCTAAATGGGCTATTAAAGCAGTCTAAGGAGTTACAGAGCAGAAGGAACCAATAATAACCTCACCCCTGAACAATCACATGCACCATTTGGCAGTATCGATGATTAGGTAGACTTTCTTGGCTTTTGAGCTTTCAAATCACACAAAATGGCTCCTTTTCAAAATTAAGTACATTAGGTACATTTAGTAACAAGGAATGACTATTGATTCAGATTAATAATTTATGATAAGAATTGTGGTCATTTTTATTCAATCAGTGCCTTTCTGTTTAATCCCTGAACACAAAACTTAAAAAAAACATATTTTGAAAAATATGTGTTAGGCTAAACAAAAAAAAACTTGTTTAGCATCCACTCATCTTAAATTTTCCAGGTCGGGAGGGCATTTTTTTTTTTGCAGAGGTTTAGTATAGTTCCTAAGGTAGACGGTTTGCACCTGCTTAAGGGTGTTATAATGCAATATTCCCATATTGCTCACCGAACTAAAACAACAAAATGAAACATTTATTTGAAAAAGTAATTCTGGTTGATGTAAACAACCTAACAGAACAGTAGCTGACCACAAATGAAATTAATTTTGTACCATGTCTCTTAAACTGGCCCAAGAACTCCAGCTACATGTACAATCCACCGACTTCAACTAGATGTGGTCAACTGTGCCAGAGCAGAAAATAAAGATATTGATATATTCAAATCAAGACCAAGTGCCGACTTTGCTCTACGTGTTTCTGTGAATGAATGAGCGAGAAGCATCGCATATATTCTTAGGGGTATGGGGATGAAGATGTGGATCGCGGGCGCATGCATGTTTACTCTTTTTTATAATTATTTTTTGATTTATACAAAGAAAAAGAAATTTTAAAAAATTGAGGCCGGGGTATTTTCCAGGTCGAGCGCAGACACTAAACAAGTAATTTTTTTTATGTGGCTTAGTTAAAATGACTGAAAACTTGACTGTGCTTGTCTTAACAGCTTGTGATGGAGTTTTGTGGTGCAGGATCCATAACTGATCTTGTGAAAGGTATCGTGCACAATAGCTGTGTCCCATCAACAAAAATATGCATTTATAAAATCTGTGTTCGTTTGAATTTTTCATTGACAGCTTTAAATGACAATTAAAACCCTTCCATTTTGAGACCCAATTTAAACACTGTGCTACAGTTGCACAAAGCTCACCTGAACTTAGAAATCTGACTTCGGCATGGCTTTAGTATGACTTTCAAAACCACCCACCATGTAGTCAGGTAGCTGGGCAAGCTGATCCATGCTGTACGACTTCAGATCAAGCTAAGAAAATGAAGTTTGTTTTAGGCATCATACTTAACTTCTACTAGAGTCAAGCTTGCATAGCACAACTGTAGCACAGCACCTAAAATGGGCCATTGAGTTGTCTAATAATTATCTTAGTAGAAACCAAATGGTTTACTTTTGAACAGGACTTTGATATTATTTTACTTTAGTGATAGTAATGAGTGTTTGAAGATTCCACCATAATTTTGTGGGTAGAAAACTTTGACAGTTTCACTACTTAGCTTGCTTTCAACCTCTCAAAAGACACTGGGTAGGTTATAGTAATTAGCCAGTCAGATTGCTTTGTTTGTGAATTGATATATTATTGATACTGGTTGGTTTCCACTAATACAGTACCTAGTACAATAGTCATTGATCAAACTTATAGCAGTAGCATTAAGAGTCTTACACAGGTCAACTGCTTGATACTTGCATCAGTGTTTATGGCTTTGTATGGGGTGACAAAAACGATTTGCAGTAAAGAAAAGCATTGGCTGGCAAAGTTTGTAAACTCGTGCTAGTGATTGTCAAAAAATTGTAAAATGGATTTCTTTGATTGTATTTTTTCTTCTTACAGCTTCAAGAAACAAAGCTTTGAAAGAAGAATGGATTGCTTATGTATGCAGAGAAATTTTGAATGTAAGCCATGTTTATTCTTACTTATATTAAATGAAAACAATTTGTTGTGTGTGCATGTATAGTTTTGTTATAGAAACAGCTGAGCTTAACAGAGGGAATTTTGTGCCAAGCGTACATAATGAAAGCATGTGAGCATTGCCCTCAAACTCCCTGGCTGTAAAATAAAAACACTCTATTGACATATATTAAGTATTTCTGATGACAGTGTAAATTCCCTGGCTTCTGAGTGTCTAGTAAGGTAATGTTATTTGTATTAATTTTATTAGCTGTTCTATTTTATTATATGCTTAAATGTTCTTTGACTTTTAAGTATTTAGTAATTGTTTCCTTTGGCTTAGTGATAATAGTTTTTGTAGGATTGTGTTTCTAAAAATTAAGTTGTTTTATCTCGTAGGGAGTAAGCCACTTGCATCAGAATCATGTGATTCACAGAGACATCAAAGGTCAGAATGTTCTTCTGACAGAAAGTGCTGAAGTCAAGCTAGGTATGAGTAAAGATGATAAATTTTTTTTTGTGATGAATTCTTGTATTCATATATTTTCAGTAACTTATTAAAGTCTACCTTAGCCTACCACTGCCTGGCTAGCCCAGTTGATAAGAAACAGTCATGGGGGAGCCTGGGTTCCATTCACGGTCGGACCTTCAAAAGGTCTTCAAACAATTAAGAAGATGCCAAATTTGCTCTATCTTCTACAAATGGTCATAGACATTCATGTTTTCCTGGATAAGGGGTTAAAATGTTGCTCCTGGGAGGCAGAGCTTGAAGCCTGGGATTTGGAGTCCTTACTTTTTAACTTTTTTCATGATACTTTCAATGATGACAAACTATAGGAGTAAAAGGATTAAATATGAAATTTTTTCCAATCTATCCCCAGCAGTTAGTTTTTTAGGCCTAATAATTAAATAACCCATTTTATTCCTTGCAGTTGATTTTGGAGTGAGTGCACAACTTGATAGAACCATTGGAAGAAGGAACACATTTATTGGCACTCCTTATTGGTAAGACTTTAACTGGTCACTGCAAGGAATTTAGAACCTGCTTAAACTGTAAAAAGTAAACCGATTTTTGTACCTGTAAATTTCTATACAGGAAGCTAAAATATTGACTAAGAAAGCCTGCTTTTTGTTGATGGAGAATCATGATATTATAACAGGCATGACGTAGAGATAAGCACTTCTTAAATTCCTAAAATTGTTATTACTAATGTTATTGTTATTGTCTACAGGATGGCTCCAGAGGTGATTGCTTGTGACGAGCAACCAGACGCGACTTATGATAACCGAGTAAGGTGTAAGACTGTTACGTTCAAGAAGTAGTTAGGTGATGAAAAACTGGCTGGGAATAAAAGGATAAAAGTTGAAACAAGACAAAATAACAACTAGCAACTAACTTAGCAAATGAGGTGGACTAAAACCCAGTGACTGTTTAACAGTATAAGCTTAGACACTGTAAACACTAGAAAAGGAATAGTACATAACGAAAATTTTCAATGCCAGACTATTTTAAGGGAAATATATATGAAAATAGTATGCAGCTCTATAAAAGTTTAGAAAACAAAGCCAGAGATAACATGCACTCTGATTGATTATAGCTCTGTTTTTTATTACTGAATAGGATGTCACATTACACAAGAAAACAGTTAAATGATATTTTTCAGTATGGAATTGAGCAGTTATTTTTTTAAAAGAAATAAATCAGCCTCACTTGTTTTTCTATCTAGACAAAATAGAAAATGCTATCATGTAGCAGACGCTCGGAGAGTAGAGTGAAAACTCAGTTTTGCCTTGTTTTTTTCACAACACTTTTCTCGTGTTCTGCTATGTCACAGCGTGTCTTGTGTATTTTTGTCTAGAAGCTTTTATTCCCTCAATAAAACATATGATAATAAAAGAAATGGCAGTTTATCAGCACGGCAAACCTACAGTATGAAGGTGAGAAGTTAATTTGGTAACATGAAAAGTATGGGTTCCAGTTGGTAGATTCGAGCATTACAACATTTGGTTTGTTTGGGGCTGAAAAGGCCAAGCACCCTGTATTACAGAAAAGATCAACTTCCATTTTCTCATCACAATATGTTTTATATTTTATATGTGTAACGTAAGGAGAAGTTGAATGTGATTTGCATCTTTACATGTAGAGTGGTGTGTGTTTATACCTGACTACTTGACAATGGTCTTCTGTTGCAGTGTGACATGTGGTCAGTCGGCATCACGGCCATCGAGATGGCAGAATCACAACCACGTAAGTGGATTTATATTTAAAGAACTTAAGATTTTCTTAGTTCCACTCAAAGTTTCTCATCGTTGGATCTTATTGTTGTGTGGAAGTTTTTGCTCTGAAGTTTTAAGACTATGAGAACTACCTTCAGAAAATTTGTCCAACTTCATCTTCTGTTTCTGTTCACAAAGCGTAACATGGAAAGAAACTATCCGGACGTGATTGAAGAAGTGCATTTTAGTATGTTGTTGTGCTTACTGCTTAAGGTTTCTGGTCATTAAGTTTTAAGATTGTTGCAGCTTCTTGTACCAGACTCCAACTTGATGTTTTGTTTGATTCTCTATTATTATTCTACATTGTTATTTGTATCTTTCTGTGGGAAATCAAGCCTGTTTGTTAACTGTGTTATGTTTTTAAGGCCCAACAAAGCCGCCACTGACACTTGGGCTCCTACTTTTCCTAAGACTCATGAATTTACTGTACAGACTTTAGTTTCTTGTAACCCAATAGGACTTAGAGTCATTTTACTGGCTGTCTCTACACCATTACCACACATGAGCAACACTGCTAATTTTTCATCATTAGCCAGACGGACCCCTTAAGTGCATTGCTTACATTGTTGTATTAAAAAAGCTCTCTGCTCTGAACCGTTTTCTTGCAGCACTGTGTGACATGCATCCAATGAGAGCTCTGTTTCTCATTCCGAGGAGCGAACCACCAAAACTCAAGTCAAAAAAGTCGTGGTCTAAAAAGTTTCATCAGTTCGTTAACACGTGTTTGATGAGGGACTACCAGAGCAGGCCCACTGCAGATCAACTCTTGCAGGTACAGACTGCACTTGATTCTTTATGCTTGCTAGCCTTGATTTGGCGGTTGGATGTCTGTTTAGCTCGGAAAATCACAGGGCACAACATTGCTGTCATCTTGGGTTTCGTGGTAGAGCAGTATTGGGAGCGAGTCCCGCCACGAAATTCAAAATGGCATCACTATGTCTTCAGATTTTTTTGTGACTTTCTTGAAGAGCCCATAAAATTTTTTAACCTGGATATCTAACATTCTTTAACAATTTGGATAGAATTTTAACTTTATTTGAACTGAAAAATGTTAATTCCTATATTGACAAATACTAATTGTAATTATGACCGAGAGAGAAATTGGGGGCCCAAGACTCTTATCCGTTAATTTGTTGGTTTAAGTACACGAGATATTTGTAGGTGTACCAATTTTCAGTTTAAAGTTACAGTTCTCTACTTTCAATTTCTAATAAAAAAAAACCGTTACTTTGTGTCATGCATTTGGAAACATCAAATAATTTTGCTTTCTTTTCGTTTTCCAACAGCATGAATGGATACGTAATGTCGGTCCCCATGAAAGGAAAATAAGGATTGAATTAAAAGATTTTATTGACAGAATGAAAAAGAAAAAAGGTGAGTCAAACCATTTATAAAGCTATTCAAACTGATTCGGATCTTAAAGTAGCTAACTGCAGTAGAATTGTTTAGGGGAACAAAATTACTTCGAATTGTCAGGGTTTTGTGTTGTCTGGGTTTCGGAGTTATTGGGGTTTTCAGTTAACGGAAAAACCAGTTTCTCTTCTTGTTAGCGAATAATTCAAGTTACCAAGGGTTCGCGTCATAAGATTTCAAGTCTAATTGGTAGTTTTCGGTACATTTATTATAATTGTTTGTGTGTTTGTGTTACAGCAAACACTCTAATTTACAAACTGATATCAGGTGTTTTTCTACAACCTAATAATACAAGTACAGAGCTTTATCTTTTACTTTCTGTAGCTGTTGGTCTGTCTCTGAAGTTGTTTTTTTTGTAGGGAGTATAAGCGACCACGAGGAGCTGGAGAACTACCAGTTTTCTGGCAGTGATGATGAGGACGAGCAGCTTCTGGCTGGAATGATCGCTGAGGAAATGGGGTATGGGTAAACAGAACGCTACTGTTGCTGTTGTTCTTACCGCTGCAGTATGTTATGCACGTCGACCTTATTACATAAAATTCTCACGAATACGGACGTTTTTGAAACCGCAAATACTTTTGTGTAGATTTGTGTTGACAGTGCCTTGATCGAAAGCGAAAATGTGGGCCCGATTTCGTGACATCAGTGGACTCAAAAATTATGCGGTTTCGGTCGTCCGAACGAACCTGCGAACTCGGTGGCTGAAAGAAAAACACACTTGAGAGCTGTTTCAAAAAGGTTGCGGTTTCGATGAGCGAGTTCTCTGTTTCTTGTGGACGGAAGGCCGATTTATATGTGCGTTGTTTCAAACTCTTTATTGTTGGTATCCTGCTTCTTCATTGGTGACTTTCTCAAGCCACTTGTAGGAACTTCATCGTGTGTAGCGTTGTGCTAGGTTCAGGTTCATTTAAAAATTAAGGTTTTTTGAAATGTATAAGAGAGCATGCACCTTGATCAACCCAGAATGCCCGTCAATCCCCAACGTGTAGTTTGCTTAAGAATTTGTTCATGGTTGTCGTCTGTCTGTATCTGTGTCTTTATTGTGTTACGGGTTCACACGGGAAATCGGGAGAGGGATTCTCACGTGAGCTCATTACGAGGTAGACACAGGATAACCACGAACTATATCTTTTTAAAAAGTCGCATGCTTAAAAAGTGCATTTTTCTGTCTTGATTGTCGAGTTAAAGAAGCGCGCGCGCTCACACCAAACACTCGTTGTTTTGAGATCCTCTGTTGAAGCGAAATTAACATTGAACTCCAACTTTCCACACTTATTTTGAATACAAAATGAGAAAACAAAATCAAAGCTTTCTCGGATGTTCATTGAAACGATTTGCCAAGTTTTAGTTTTGCTGTTTGAGCTACGGTTTACCTATCAACTCTTCCGCTTAGTAACTTTTTTTATTTTAAATTTTATTTTCAGCCATGGTCGTGATGCCCAGTCAACGCTTCGAAGAAATTTAACCCTGATGCAGGGTGGAACTTACAGAAGAGAAATACCAGGTGATCAACTGTGTACAGCTGTAGTTGAAACTTCTCGTTGAACTCCAAGAACTTTGTCCAAAATGTTTAACGACAGCAACTAAAGGATTTTTAAGTGATTTACTTACAGTTTGTAAATAAAATGTTTTACTGGTGTTCATTTTGAAGTAAACTGTTACACCTGTGCTACACAGGGTTCGCACGGGCCCCCCGGTAATCCTTTTAATGCCTTGGAAATCCCTGGAAAGTTTCATAAAACTTAATTGAAAAACTGTTTTCGGTGAACGATTCATTTTTTTTCGTTTCAAGTAAAAACTGATATTTTAGACTTAATTTTTATATGTCGGTATTACATTAACTTCAATAGATACGAATTTGGCCGACATTAACTACTAAAACGTTGTTTAACAGGTGAATCGGAATGTTATTATTTTCATTCCGGGTATGGAAAACCTGGAAAAACGAAAAAACAGCCCTGGAAAACCTTCGATTTTTGAAAAATGTAGGAACCCCGGATGCAGCAAAGAAAATAGTTTCCTTTTTTTGTAAGACACTCATGGTTTAGTTCACTGTAAAATTCTTCAGGCTAGAAATGCGAATTTTTGGACATGTATGGCATTTTCATTCTTCTTCAGTAAACCACGCTCAAGAAGCGAGACAGCACGGAAGGAGAGACAGTGGCAGCAGTCCAGTAAGTTGTGACAACCTCAGTCACTCTAATAACTAACGTGACCTGTACATAGTAACGTAAGGTAATATAGTGTCACGCTTAGAATTACGTGCTGTGGTACATGATAGTATCATGCAAAGTTTTACATGTTGTGTTACATGATCAGGATCACGCATAGTGTTATATGTTATGACAACAACAACTTTATGTAGCGCCTTGTTATATAAGTTAAAGAAAGACAAAAATGGAGTATAATTTACAGGATTGAGTGCAGGCCATCCATAATATCCATTAGGGATTATTAAATGTTGTATAAGGAGATATGGACAGCAGATGTGGGTGCTTCTTGATTAAAGGTGCACAACAAAAACACGTGCACTGAAAAACATAAAAGTATGACAAATCAAAAAGTAATTCAGAAGGAAAACAAGAATCAGTTGAAAAAAAATTAAAGCTAGCATTTAGGCCCTAAAGGAAAAATACATTTTTGACAGTTTGGCAATACAGAAAAGTTTATTAAAAGTCATACTGATTGTCAGATTAAGAGTTAAATAGATAGCAATAAATCAATTTTCGCTCAAAGAGGTCAAGGCATGTTCAGTGCATAGCAACAGTTGCCGAGTGCGACATCACACTTAACTTTACAGGTGTAATCTGTTCTTTTATCTGCTGAGTTTTGGTATCAGTCTAACCTGGTCTAACTAGCCACGGCAGTATCCAAGTTTTTATTCACAGATACAAATGTTTGAGGCGTGATTAAAGGTTAAATAAAGTTATGTTGCTGTTGTTAATAAGAAATTGTTTTCCCCAAGGATATGAGGCAAAACCCCCGCCATTCAACGCCAAATCCATACTCACCAAATTACGGTGCAACCGGGGGCTACGATAACGACGTGTTCCCGCGGTATGCGGACCGACGCGGCGAGAGCTTCAGCAGTCTGCACACGGAAGACACGCTTCCCGCATCGGGATACCACAGAGCTTCATCGTAAGTTGACACCGGGAGTTGGCACTCTGTGTTTTTTCTACGCTTCGCCTTTTTTCTATGTGATCTTTTTCCTCGTCAGTCTGTGTTCTGCGTTGAGATTTTACCGATTTGTTAACGTTTGCTGGTTGCATGCTTTCAAGTGATCCTACTTTTCCTACTATTTCCTACTTTTTTGACCCTTCTCCTAGTATTCCTACTTTTGTCTTGA
>JAOBAT010066838.1:0-23149 GCA_026413305.1 Hydrozoanthus tunicans
CCTATTTTATGATAATGAGCTGTGCCCCCTATTTGACCCCTATTTTATGATAATGAGCTGTGCCCCCTATTTGCCCCCTTTTTTGCCCCCTTTTTTTCCGGATAATTCTGAACATTATATACTGCAAGATGCAAGATATTGTCACCTGGGAAACAGCGAGAGTTTTCGCACTGTATGAAATAACTGATTGACTACGCAATTATTAGAAACAGTTCTGCATAGTTACGTAAGAAAGTATTGTAACAAAAAAAAGAAAATGTTCTGTTAGTAAGAATCGTTATTGCCAGGAAAAAATTTAGACTGCAAGAAATTGTTGCAAATCATATATCACCACAGAAGGACAACAAAAAAAAACACAACACTCTATGACAAGGAAAAGTATATGACATGGAAGCAAGTATCGATACATGCTGAAGGTTTGCAAGATATTGTCACCTGAGAAACAGCGAGAGTTTTCGCACTGTATGAAATAACTGATTGACTACTCAATTATTAGAAACAGTTCTGCATAGTTACGTTAGAAAGTATTGTAACAAAAAAATTGAAGATGTTCTGTTAGTAAGAATCGTTATTGCCGGAAAAAAATTTAGACTGCAAGAAATTGTTGCAAATCACCGTGTGAAACAAAGGTGACCGAAAGCTTCTATTAGAATTGCTAAAACTCAGCCTTTCAGGCATCAACGATTAGTTATTTTGATGCGGGCAAAGGTGCTTCAGCCCTAATTAAATCCTATTAAAGTTATGAACTTCAGAAAACTAGAATTGGGACAAGTCTCAATTTGTGTTATCTTAGCTGAATTGAAGTCACCAACCTCCAAATTTCGGTTACATTTTTGACAACAGTATAGTTCATTATTTTTTGTTATATGTAACACAATAATTTCATTGTGCAAAGCTGTTATTTTCATATGTGAAAGATAACTGTACAACCAACTAATAAGAATGGCGTATAGCTGATTTCACATGTGAAAACACGGCCAATCAGCAACGTTCAAGAGCTGGCGCCAACTCCGGTTTTCACAAAGAAAACATGGCTGCCACTAAACTGAACGATAACTAAGTTAAAGATTTGCTGCTGTGAAGAAATCTATAGAGTAATACATATACAACAAAATGAAACAAAAAACGCTATGTTTGCAAGAACTAAAGCATGTTGTATCGCTGAAAAGATTTCCCGAGGTGAATGACATAGTTTGAAAATATCGACTGAGCGAAAGAACTCAAAAAGAAAAAAGAAAAAGAAAAAAGAAACTCGGATTGCGGACAGCACATGAAACGAACTCTTCGAGGTCTTTTGTTTCTGGCTTTCACTTGCTATAGCTTTTAAAGAAAAAGACGAATTTGTAGTATTCTAAAAGTTTTAATTTGAAGAAAACGATTTTGTCAACTTGTTTTTGCTTGTGTTTGCTCACATCAGTTACTTCAGCTAAAAAAATTTAATGGTTTGTGTTACCGTTTAGCAAACGGCTTACCTCATAGAAAGTGCTTTGCTCGGGATTTTATTACGACTAGAATTTTTAGTATATTTGTCGTTGTCATTTGAATCAAAAGTGTATTTCGTTCTTTCGTGTTCGCTTTTGTTGATTATCAACTAAAGGTAGGCCAGACACATGTAAGTGCGTTTTCTTCAACGAAAATTTTTGTGGTGCGTATAAATAAAAAACAGTTCACAACATTGAAAGTGCTATGTACGGGTTTTATTCACTCGATGGTTTTGCAAAATCCCTCACTCGCTCGATACGGATTTAGCAAAAATACCTCGTGAATAAAATCCCGTACGCCGCACTTTCTATGAAGTAAACTACATATACCTTGCATAGAAAACCTTTCGTGCTAAGTCGGTCCTTATCCAAAGTTAGCCAATATTTAAACCTGAAAATTTATGAATGCAAAACTGGAAAATTAAACTTTCAAGAATTTACAGCGGTAAAATCCTAAAGCAAAGAACAAAAAAGAAATATATACAGGACTCACTTTTCTGGAGCTTAACTTGGAAGTTGACCAGAAATTATAAATGGGTCAAATGCCAAACCCACTTCAAAAACAGGTCATTAACGGAAAATGTTTTGTAATACTAAAATTTTAGCCAAAGACACGTAGATCCTGTTTTGATCTAACACAACGAGGAAGTGTATAACAAAGCCTGAATGAAACTTTGTTTTTCAAAGAAATTACCTTTATTTCAAACTTTGTTTTGACATGGTAAGAAAAATAGCATGTTGAATGAAAAAGAAGAAAACAAACAACCATAACCCCCTCCCCCGCAAAAAAAAAAAGAATAAAAAATGCAGATTGAAGTCGAATTCAGTCGCAACTTATTTTATTTTTTACAACATAGAGGGCAAGTTTGACATAAAAGACGTGGGCGTAATAATTATATCTTTTCTTAAGGGCAAAATTAATCGGCGCTGATTGAGCGCTGGGTTTTCTGAAGATTTTCCGAAAATGTTTAAAAAGGTTCTTAGAACGTTTTAATTGTTAGCCGTTTTCGAAAATTTCAGAAAAATTTTTAACAATCGCCGGTAAAATTGCTTAGAAACGTTTTTAAACTGTTTCCGGATATTTCAATTTCAATTATTCCAATTTTTTTATCGTACTTTATTAGGTTTATCTGACTTAGTCACCAGACTCATTACAGTTTCTAGCCGTCGGTTCCACTTGTAATCAAATCTCTATTCTTTATCGCGCACTTTTCATAAAGTGAATGTTTTTAACTCTTGTAGTTTGAAGCTCGTCATTGAAACTAGTGAGCTTTGTACTGGGTTTGATTATTTAAAAAATATATAAGGCTAAAATATGTTTTCAAAAAACAATTTATACGAAAATTGTCATCTTTCAAACAAACGCTTTAAGTTTAAAGTTCGCAGGTCGACTCAAAAAACTATATCTTTATTCAATTTACAGGACAAGTTAAACATACAACAAACGTCGTTTGTCTCAGGGCACCTGCCCAAATTGCCAAGCGAATTACGTTGAGATGGAGACATGCAGAAATTTAGAAATAACTAAGGAAAGCAGAACATGAAGATCCAATCTGCGCTTCAGAGCCAAAATAAAGATCATACATTTGTTTGTATTGGAAACCCCTGAATTCTGCGTCACATTGGAAAACGAGAAAGTTCAAGGAATCAACTTACATTGCTAATTCAAAACCCACGTTAAACAAATAAATTAAAATCCTTTGAACTCCGCCTGTTTCCTAGAGGAATTACTTAACAATGACCCTTTGTTTCACGATCCGATTTAAACGGAAACATGTCAGCCCGAGGTTGATCATGTGTACGGAAAACGCTGGTTTTTAACAAAACTTCCAATTACATGTTTTTAGCCTTTTGTTCTTAAAGGTAATTTTTATGGAGGATTCAATGTCAAATTTAGCCTTTGACTCCCTTTGTATTTTTTAAGTGCACTGACGCAGCTAAATATCTTTGTCCAAGTATTGAAGATAAAAGTTGCAGCGTTATTTGAACGCAACCCACCTTTTGAGTCTGTCTTGTTTCTAATCGAGATTTATAAGAATCTTGAGATTTTTTAAAATAAATTAGAAATGGTAGCTCTAATAAGTTTTTTCCGAAATTCGCTATTATATATTGTGTAGTTTTCATTTCGATTTACTTAGGAGTCCCGGTTTGAACATCTGCATGCTTGGAAATTTTTTGAATACAACTCATCTTTCATCGCTAACTGTTCAGTTTTCGTCAGTGTTTGGCATCTGTCAATAGTCTAACTAGATGGTTGTCTACAAATGTTTTTATAGAAGCTTTGCGTTCAATTAAGAATAAGAGCTCTAATGAAAACTATAAACTTCATGTATGAAATATGATTGGGTAGCGGATCAACTACAACAAAAAAATCAACTAAATCGGCTGTGGAAGTGATCAACAACGAAACATGACACGAAACTTCATATACCAAAGCTCACCTTTATAGGGGAAAAAACTGATTATTTTGATTGGATCAGCTTTCATCTTAGGGAACGAAAAATGAAATCCCAATAAGCTAAGCTTGATGAACATATAACCGGAAACAGCTAAATCAATGTTAAACATAATGTTTGAGCCTAACTCTCTAGTTTCTCACAATTGCAACTTCGTCGTAAAAATTCCCAACTGCAAACCCACTTCTCTTTCAAAAGCATGAACGTTTTGTCTCAACCAAAGTCAAGGACTGACTATCGCTGACCAATGTACCGTGTGTTTGCAAAATCATCTAGTAGGGTGATCCCGGTGTTGTGGTCTGTCTCTTCTACTAACTGAGGGCAACTCTTACTGAACATTACTGTGAGCCGTATATAGCGGACTATCTAAGACCCTCAATACCAGAGTCATCCGTAAATCATTGTTAAGCGCCTTGATCATATCCACATGGAAAAGCGCGCTATATAAATGCTAATTATTATTATTACCAGCTAATCCATGATCCAAAAATGGACTTCGGAACTGGCTATCAAACTCGTACCCAT
Source organism: Hydrozoanthus tunicans (assembly GCA_026413305.1). NCBI lineage: Eukaryota > Metazoa > Cnidaria > Anthozoa > Zoantharia > Hydrozoanthidae > Hydrozoanthus > Hydrozoanthus tunicans. The sequence goes on from JAOBAT010066838.1 coordinate 4,463, forward strand.
AGTTATAACTCGACCCATCACAATTAGCAAATATTTGGTCAAGGAAAAGTCTCCCAAAAGTTTTCAAGATCACAAAGGTTAAGTTACAAAGATCAACCTGTTTTGCCAACGCCATCCAGCAAATGCAAGTAATAAGTGATAGTCTAGTACCTATAGCGTTCTCAAAGGACTGATATTTAATGTGTTGCAACGGTACCAAAAACAAGTCTTGGAATATATATCGTCCCCTGTAAGGTGTCTTGTAGACAAATGCCTCTTTCTGTCGTATTGGAACCTTATCTTCTTAGTCTATTTATTTATATTCATAACCATATTTATTTATACAGACGGCATTGTTATGTGAGTGATTTTCAGAAAGGCCTTGTTAAAATGAGAATTACAAATAGTTAAAATGTAAATTAAAGTCCCTATCAAGCTTCAAGTTTTCTTTTTTGAATTAACTCTGTTGTCATCAGTGAACTCAAAATTCGAATAACCAAAGAAAATAATTTCCACGTCTTAGTATGCTTTTTAACGAAAAAAAGATTGGAGTGTAAATTTTGACAGAGCAGGCCGGGGACTGGTAACCTGTGACGTAGCATCAGTGAGTTATGTGGTTTTTTGAAAATAGAAATTTCAAAAATCTTTACGGTTTACACGTATAAAACCTTTTCGTAAAACTTAACGTTTCGGCCGCATGCGCACTTGTGGTGGCCTTCATCAGAATGAACTCATCCTGATGAACGCCACCACAAGTGCGGCCGCAATGTTAAGTTTTACGAAAAAGTTTTATACGTGTAAACCGAATTCCAACTACTGGAAGAAGATCCCGAGGACAAACACCCATCTAGAGATGATTGTGGTAAAGACGCTTTCGTGCCCTTACTTTCACGGATTAACGACAACATGACGGCCATGGGCGAACCGGTCAAACGCCTAAGTCATTGCACAAGTGAGGCAGAACTGCTGCTAAAAAAGCTCGCCACTCATCTGAACCAGGTGATAGTAGTGTCGTAGACGACCTATCGAACAACGGGCAAGTGCCAAGGGTAAACGGCCGGAAACCTCGAAAGTGAGGACAGCCTGTTTGATGAAATAATGCAATGACTGAACGCACCGCTGCGGCGGTTCCCGAAAAACTTCCGAAGGTCGCTAACAAGAGTTGGCTGCACGAGCTAAGCAACGAACAGCTCAAATAGAACTTGATCTACGAAATAATATAGAGCTTAAAACTGCTATAAAATGGTTGTCCCATAAGTGAATGACGAAATTTTGGGAAAGCTATTAAGGTCAGCTCGAGGTGAAGATGTCAAATACCAGCACCTTCAAACAAAGTGTGACAAAGGTTGGACATATTGTTGTCAAACTGACTGAATCAGTGATGGCTCTTAAGAAAAAAGCTGAACCTAGCTTAGAAAAGGAGCTTAGTGGCCTACTGGTCCTGACAACGGATGCTATTGCACTTTTGGGTTACTGTAGTTTTGAAAAATGACAATTACGTCGCGAAGACATCAAACCAAATCTACATAAAGATTATGACGATTTTTGCTCGGTCAACGTGCCAGTTACCGAGCTGCTATTGGGAGATGAGCTGCAGACCCAATCAGGGCTGCGAACAACATCGGAAATACCGCTAGCTCTAGCTCCAATCAAAGACGAAATTATTGCCATTATGACTCCAAGAAAACAGGAAGGCATTTTTTATATCGAGCGCTAGCGACCCCGGCACAATACAACCGGGGATCCTAACGAAAGTACAACAACGACTACCGACGCACAAAAAGTGCAGAAAATCAACAGAAGAAGTAGAATCTGTTGATATGGTTGAATTACCGAAACATCAGGTAGGCGAGTACAATATATTAGTACCAACCTTTGTGGAGTACTGCAGGTCTAAGGCCAAAAAATATTTAGGCTGGACAGCTCCCACGTTCTATGAAGCTTCAGTGGAGAGATTTGACCTCAGATCCCGAAATTCTAGAGGAGTCGCAGGCCAACAAATCGAATTTTAACATTTCTCTATCAAGTTAACCCTCCATTTCAGCCGAAATTGTCTCAAGAGGAAAGTCATTTTATTGACTCGGAAATTACGAAATTGCTCTCAAAACGTGTGATTGAGCAATGCGAACACGAATATGGGGAATTTATGTCTACTATATTTCTTTTTCCAAAAAGCAACGGTACTAAGCGTATGATTTTAAATTTAAAATCCTTAAACCAACATGTTGCTTACTATCATTTTAAAATGGATACGATATGGACTGTATTTGACATGATGAAACTGAATTGCTATATGGCACCTATCGCCCTCAAAGATACCAACTATTCTATATCTATTGATAAACAGTCCCAAAACATCTCAACTTTAAATGGAGGGGAAACTTATACAAATTTACATGTTTTCTTAATGGCTTGGCACTATGCCCACGAAAATGTACTAAGCTACTTAAACCTGTAGACAAATGGGATATTCATCTGTTAGCTATATCAATGACTCATATTTGCAAGCCGATTCCTTTGAAATGTGTGTTAGAAATATTATTGACACAACAACACTCCTGAACGATTTGGGGTTTGTAATACACCCAGTAAAATCAATATTTGTACCAACACAAAGGCTTCTTTTCTTAGGATTTCTCCTACACTCTACATGTATGCAAATCTCCCTAACACCTTAAAATAATTGATAATTAAATCGGATTGCCAGTAGCTTCTGGATATTGCCAAACCTTCAATTAGACAAGTAGCAAAGTGTTTAGGTCTACTTACATAGAGTTTCCCAGGTGTAATGTATGGACCACTACACTACAGATATATTGAGTTAGATAAAATACAAGCCCTCAGTATAATAGGGGTAATTTTGAGGGACCAATGTTATTATCCGCTGATGCAATAAAGGACCTAGATCGGTGGATACAATCGGTAGAAACAGCATACAATAGTGCCAATCATGAGGTCCATCAGCTCAATACTTCCATCACTGATGCTTCGAAAAAGGAGTGGGGTGAATGTTAGAGGGTACTCCCACTTGTGGCTGTTGAACCCCAGTAGAGGCAGAAACCACATCAACGTTTTAGAAACAAAGAAAGTGTTGTTGGCATAAAAATCATTTAAAAACACAATTTCTGGGAAAGTAATTAAAGTTTTAGTTGAAAATAAGACAGCAGTTTCATATATTAAAGGAGCAGTGTCCAACTATGGGAGACTAAGTTCGAATCTTCATCAAATGTGTTCGATATTAACTGAAACAAACAAGCGTGAGACATGATCAGTTCATGTGGAAAGCGAGAATTGCGTCCGCGAGAAAGATTTGCAGTTAGTTTACAATGCTTAATCACTTCTGAGTTTTTCAACCCCCTTAGATGGAATAGAAAGAGGTATTTATTTGAAGAGGCAAGTTTTGCAGTCTGTAAATAAGCAATACAATTTGTAGAATGTACTCTATAACGACAGTGACACAAAAATACTATAACAAATTAATTAGTTGGAAAACAAAAGACTGAAAATAAAAAACTGTGGAAAAACAGTCAAGCAGCAAACATAAAATACACATTATAAATGATGAAATTCAAAGAGAATAATCAAATTCGCTTCTTTTCCTCCGCGCCATTGCTACTGAAAACTTGGTCTGATTTCTGTCAATTTTCGTCAAAATTTTACTGATGTTCAGGGTTACATTGACCTTTTAAGAGCGTTTGCAAAATGCTAAACTTGCTTCATTTACTGGAGTTATTTCTGATGCTAATTAACAATTATTTTCAGAAGTCGGAGGTGAATAGTGAAGAATATTCTCAAAACCACTATTCACCGAGACTGAAAAGATATCGTGAATTCCTTTCATCGACTGTACACACGTTGATAGTTTTATCATTAAGGATTTTAAAAAAGCAAGTTTGACGAACGAGTAGCAAAGCAGCAGTTTTTCCTTTCAGAAAAAAATTTTTTGAAACTATTTTGCTGATGGACACTTCCTCAAATTATATTAATCTGGCTTCTCCTAAGTTCACCCAAAAGCAACAAGATATATCTAGCATGAGAATAAAGGGTGCAATTGAAAATACCCCGAATTGTGTATTGATTGTAGTCAGAGGTGAACTTTATAATAAAACCCTATGCATAAAGGGCCTAGCGTTGTTTTGGGTAACATATTCCTCTGAAAGTTTAATTCAGGAACGAGGCTAGTACGGCGAACATTTTATTGGAACTCATCCACGTGGCCTCGATTAAGCCAATAAGAGCGCGCTTTTAGAGTCGAAAACGCACTAGTTTTTACTTGCTTTCCAATTTCATACTCTTTATTTTGTTTACTTATACTTGCTTAGGAATACTTTTCAAGAGAGAACTTTTTTGTGGTCGGTGCTGAAACTATTTGGATGCATACTTGAATGGGAACCCGGGCGAATTGGTCGTCCAGTTTTAGTGGAAGCAATGAATTACATGAGTCATCAATGCCAATATAACAAAATGAATACAATATAGGTATATGTTATGATGTTTAAATCGTTATTTTTTGTTTATGAAATTAGCTGACATTTTCAATCTTTTTTATCATCATCAGGCTATAAAAAGCATTTTACAAGAAATATTTCCAAAGTTGTTATTCCCAATTTGGCACAAAGACAAGAATTGTCCATGGAATATTCAAATAAGTGAAAATACTTTAAAAGTACAAATGCCTTTATTGCTGACGTCAGTTGCAGTTTAAGAAAGCACCATACTTTCATGATTGTGTCTTCAAGATAATCGTTTTGCAGTCTGTCTGGAATCTACTCGAGAGGATGTCTTCAGCGGAAACGTCGAAACCTTGGCCTATAGATCATCCCAGTTTGATTGCAGCTGAATTAAGGTAAAAATTCCCCAGTTTTGCATTGCGCATCTTTACTGCGCGTATTAGAAATTTTAAAATGTTTACACATTTGTGTCTTATTCTATTGAATGTTTAGCTCTCTGAGACATATCAGAAAAAATAATGCAACTGATGTAGTTTTCTTCATGATTAATGGGGCTTTTTGTTTAACTCGTTCCAGTCTCCCCTCGGAAATGGAGTAAAAAAGCCCAGGTTTTGCCAGTTTTCCTAGAGTTTCTCTTAAACAAACACGGGTACCCCACAATTTTTTTTCGTCAATCGGTCAAATTTCAACAGGACTCTCTGACGAGAAAGAATAGGAAAAATCTGAGTGTTGTGAGTATGGAAAAATATAAAAAACATAGACAAGAATACACTGTTTTTTGAGGTATTGGAAATATATTAACAACAAAAGCCCACAAAAATGCCTCAAAGAAGAAATATTTTTGCTGAAAATCACAAAAAAATTATTCTTCTAATCCAAAGGAACTCTTTACGTTATCTTCCTTCCTTCCCTTACGCTCCTCGATGTTATCTTGGTTGGTCACAAGAGGAATCTGGAGGGGCTATTTTTTCAATTTATATATAATGATTGACAAATGAGACAACTTTGACAAAATTCTAGGTTCGGGTTCTATTTCACTGGAATAACCCTAACGTTGACAAGGAGACATAAACATACTTAAACTTTTTTTTTGCAGCGTGTAGAAAAATAACAAGGATGATATCGGGGAGCAAGAATTCACTTTATAGGCCCAGGTTGAAACTCTGGGTTCGGGTAAATGAGGAATTTAGAGTAAAAAACTGTACACAATTAGGAAGTCCAGGCAAAGTGGTAAGCTTTCAGACTGATAACCTCTATTAAATAGGCTAAATTTCAAAATTTAAGTGAAAAACTGTACACAATTAGGAAGTCCAGACAAAGTGGTAAAATTTCAGACTGATAACCTCTATTAAATAGGCTAACTTTCATAAATGACGTTCAAAAGGCTTAGCGTCAAAACACGCCGTATTTTTTTTTAATTTTAAATTTGACAAAGCTTAAAAATCGCAGACAACGTCATTTTGAAGGATTTTCTCCAAGCTCGCACGAAGTTAGAAAGAGACGTATTAGTAAGACTTGAATATACGAAGATCATTGCTAAACGTTTCCGGGACGCTAAAGGGGGAAAACATTCTTTTGCGTTTTTAAACTGCGTTAGTGAGCACATAACAACGGACAAAGCCTCTCACCTTTTAGGGTACCTCGAAAACTCTCCGCAGTGCCGCTCGCCTTGTTCTGCCGAATGCTTTGAATCAACATCGATACATAACATGCCTCAATACAGTTCCAAAAAGAAGATCAAAAAGGCAATTCGTATCAAACTTGAAAAGTCCTACCTCAATTCATGATTCAACATTAAAATATCAAACTATATATCTTTTTTCTATATATACCCATCCTTTTGCACCACTGAAGATGACACTAGAGGTTTCGAAACATGTCTGATAAATTAGAAAATGATAAGTGTTTCTTAAAAAATGACCCTTCTTTTAGTGCTTTTAAGACCATTTGACAGTTTGCATGGGTTTTTTCTTTCTCGTTTCACTTACACTTAATTGCCTTTTGATAATCACAGAATTTCAGAGTTATGACTCACTTGAGATGATCGCGTTAATCGAAAGAGTCTTTTGTTCCAGTATTTCCAAAAAATGTTTTATTTCAACAGTTAGGATTGTTCAAAACTAAAAAGAATTGATCATTGTAACAAAAGCTGGAGTCAAGACTATCAAAACCTTTCCAAAATCTTTAAATAGAAGTAGTACTTCTGTCGCTTGATTTGCTTTCGCATTTAGATATCCGGCTACACTTGATCGAACTGCCTCGCGACGTTAAGAAGCATGTTAACTGCCAACCAAGAATTATTTGCAGTTTTCTTACGTTTAGGTAACTATGATTATCATAGAAAGCAAACAAACGCACGAGAGCATGGAACAGCCAGCAATCTACTTAAAAATTTTCAAACTCAAAGGGAGCTGAAGATAATTCAACTTAAATTTTTCAAAGTCCTTATTTATGCCAAATGTGTTTGTCCAAGGATAAAATGTTGTTTATACAATTGTTCTTGAAGCTAAAGGTCGGCTATTGCCGATTTTATGCTAAGAAACAAGAAATGTGCGATTTGTTAAAGAATATCACACAGCTCGTGCATCACTGGTGCTGGTTGGCTAACGATCAAAGGCTTTTAAGACATAGTTGAATTGGTGGGAGAGGTAGTTGATATTAGTACTTTAACTGTCTAGGAAAAGCGACAAAAAGCTTTTAAGTATCATTTTTTGTTGGCGCATCAAGGAGCAATCATTCTTCTGTCTGCATACATAATTCCTAGACAGTAAAATGTTCAAGGGTATGACTTATATCAAACCTACTGAGATCACACCATTAACAGCTCAACTTCTTCTACGCAATCATACAGACTCAAAGAAAGAGGTAAAATCGTAAAGAAAGTATGATGCAATTTGTTAGGACTTTGCATTTAAAATTAGAAATATCTTCACCTTTGATAAATGTAGAAACTTGCTTTTTGATGTTGTATAGAAAGAAGGAAACCGCTTCTCAAGTTTGAGCGATCGGAAAAAAATTCTGAGTCGCTGACGCGAATAGAACCCGCAATCCTTTGATTACCGGTCAGATGCTCTACCCACTGAGCTACAGAAACTCACATTGGGGCTGATTCCCCGATGGACACACGTCTTGCATCTACTTGCTCAATATGCCCAATAGCCGATGCTATACGATATCATCAAATGATTAATGTAAAAGTTTGCATCTGGTGTTGTATAGAATGAAGGAAACCACCTTGTTTTAGTATAAGCTACCAGTTCCTTTAGGCTTGGGCTGTCAATAACTGACGCTTTCGACCCAGTATTTTCAAAACAACGCAGGGAGAAGCTGTTTTTACAACACAGATTTTACTTTCTGGAAAGCGACAAAAAGCTCCAAATATCAACTTTTCTATCGCCTTGGGAAGCAGTCATCTTTGTGTATGAATGTAATGCAATTATCTATGTGTATGAATGTATAATTTCTAGTGAATCAAAATCTATGGCTGTTATAAAGCATCAAGTCCATTGATATCACGGCATTAACAACTCAACTTCATCCATACAACTATATAGGCTCAAGGAAAAAAAGGAAAATGCGGAATGCAAACAATTTTAGTGTTAACTATCCTTTGCACTGGAAATTTGAAATACGTGAACTTTTATTTTAGAAAAAGCTTTCGATAATTAATTTTTATGTTCGCAGTTGTTGCTCTTTTATTGACGTGAATAATCTACTTTAAAAATAGATTTGTTCGTGTTTATAGCCATCCCTTGGCACAGATTTTGCGTCAATATAGTTCCATAAGTACTTCAGGTATTTCCTTCCAGTGTAGTCTGAAGCTGTTTAATACACTTTAAAGTTTTAAAAAAGAAAGTTTGTATGATGGTGTCATCGTTTCCTAAAAACTTGTCAATGTGTTTAAGTTTCTTCGTTCTTAATTTCGAAACAATCGTCTCAAATCCAAATTGGATTTGCACATGTCTTATTGAATGAGTCTTTCAAATTTCTTCTTTTGAACAAAATTTTTCCATGCAAACGTTTCATTTCGGGTAATAAAGGAGCAGTGATGACTCGTAATATAAACCGACGAAGATAGACGAAGTGCGGTTTATTCTCATTTAATTCTACAAGACCACATTCGAAATTATCTATGACATAATTAACTATAGTGTTGTTTAACACTGTTTTACTTCGTCTGGTTAAAGTGTACTATGCAATAATGAGTTTAAATACTGTTTCCGTTAGGTGGACAATGAAAGCGGAGCTGTTTCTTGGATATTTTACGCTGTGTGTAATTTCTCACGCACTGGTCCAGAAAGATGTTTATGGACGCCCACCTCGCGGGAGGAGGGAAGCCGAAGGTAGGTAATAAGCTCTTAATGTTAGGAATTAAAACAACAACTTTATAAGACTAACGAGGCTCAGATTGACCAGAACTTAAGAGCAACTTAAGAACAAGCTGAGGCTCGGGGCTCGATTGAGCATTTCTTTTAGCCTTACAAAAAATGATGCGCAATTTTTTTTCTTTCAATCATTATTATATACGAAACCAATCCTTGGATAATCACTGGAATTCGTCTCGGGAAAACGAATCAGGGGATGAATTGATCAAGAACACACCGTACACCCGCCAAGCAATCCGTTTTCAAATACATGTATTTCTACTGATTTAAACAACACATCGCCAAAAAATTAAGAACAATGAGCCTCCGCCAAATTTGTTGATTCTTGTAGAAAAAAAGCGTCTAAGTTGATAGAATATCGGTGTGCCCAGAATTCAAGCGGTATTCTATATGAGGTGGTGGATACTGACCTCGCGGACAACAGTTACGCATTAACAAAATAGAAATATACAGCACGAGCTAACATTTAGTTTAATGTACGAGTTATCGTTTGTTTGTAGGTAAATGTTCCATAATTCTTGGTTGGTATTACCAATTTTTGACAACCTTTGATAGTTCTGTAATCATACTTTGGTCCACATCATAAGCAAGCTGTTCTGAAAGTTTGAATTTCGAAAAATTTCGAGTTTTAAAAAACCCACAGTTTGTTTTCTTTTGTTGTTGTTTTTACAGTTGAAGCAATTTGGTAGGTTTTTAAACCTTTTTGAAAATGCGTTTACATTCGGAGTGAAACCCGGTATTCATGTAAACACCGGTCGCCTTAAGGACGGAGTCTTGATTTTGACGATGTTTAATTAAGGTTTATAATGACACAAAAATCAATTTAAAATGTTTTCTCAACAAGAAACATTTTTGCTCTACTCACTTCCAGTACTGTTATATCGCTTCCTGAGGTTTTAGATAACAAACGCAAGTTCACAGACATGCTTCTTTCAACCTGTCACTGTTCCCGTTTATTTTCCAAAGAACTTTTGAAAACAAACACATACATAGCCAAGAAATTCTTCAAAAACAAGTTGTAATTTAATCAATAAACTATTTAATGCTCTCTGCAGTCTTCACAACAGCAAAGCCTTCTTCAAAACCGGATCTTGGTTTTATCATTGATGGATCAGGAGGCATTGGTACTGCTAATTTCAAAGAGAAGCTCACGTTCGTGGAAGAAACGGTGAATTCGTTTGATATCTCAAGTGATGAGACTCGTGTTGGCCCCCCTGTATTTGATCAAAGACCAGAGCTTGAGTTTAGTTTTGATGAATTCTACGACCAACAGAGCATCGTCGACGCCTTAAAAAAGGCACAACATCCAAGTGGAATGACAAAAACAGGTAAGCCTTGAATATGTTGAGAAACCGTAACATTAATAAAGATAATAATAAATACTAAAATGATGATGATAATAATAATAATAATAACAATAATAATAATAATAATAAAAATAATAGAAATAACTGTTCTTTGTACGCATTATGCATTGCCTCAGGGCACAATATCCAAGTGGAATGACAAAAACAGGTAAGCGTTTACGATAATTTACAGTTGCCTGTGGTATTAAGGGTCTTAGATAGTCCGCTATTTACGGCTCGAGTTAAGAGTTGCCCTCAATTAGTAGAAGAGAAAGACCACGACACCGGGACCACCCTATTCTTTGTCGACAAGTGTTGCGGGTTCTTTTAAGTCCCCGGTCCGTTAGAAGATCGAGAGACTTGGCCTACGGTTTAACGTCCTTATCCAAGAAGACGCGGAGGTCTAACCGTTTGCAGGTGTTAGAGCAAAGGCAGCACCTTCTCCTCACTTATTTTAAGACTCTGAGTGAAAATCCGGCACTGGGAATAGAACCCGGGCCTCCCACACGAAAGACTGGCGCTTTACCAACTAGGCTAACCAGGCGGCGGCTGGCAGCGCTAAAAATGTCAATGGATGGATGCAATACATTCCACCTCTTTCTCTTCAGTTCACTTGTTAACACGCTTAGTATGTTCACGTGAACTGTTTGGTTTAGGGAGCGGTGTGACAGAGGTGAGGGTTGAGTTATAGCATTTGAGCGTAATCTAAATACACTAGAACTCATTCTGATATATCTATTCACATAGCTACGTGTTACTCACGAGCACCAGTAAGAAATGAAACAGCTGTCTGGCACTACAATTTTTTGGCTTTGTCCGATCTTCTGATTGCATCTTTTCACTGGCAGGTATTCAGCCATGCATTTTCACTTAAAAATAATAACAATAAGAGAAAAAATTATATTGATAAAATAATGATAGAGACAATAACAATAGTTATAATAATAGTAATAATGATAATAAGATAATAATGGTTTATTGGCACTCTACTAGGTGGCTCTTCTTTCTCAAACCAAATGAACACCGGTCCATCGTAACCCTACTTTTATAAATAATTGTTCGGGTTCTTTTAAATCTCCTGGATAGTATTCAGGAGAATAGGCTAACGTCTTATTTAGGACCCTATCCACAGATGGTGTGGTGAAAGAAGTCAGACTGTAAAATGTTCAACCCTCAACAAGGCCGGGATCGAGCCACACTTTGTAGTATCACGAACACCAATATCACGGGTCAACAAGATCAGCGGCCTTTCTTCGGTTTCTACTCTTGGTTTCACTCTTGCTCAGTGTTAGTTTCTCTACATCTAACTGGTCAAAAGCTTCTCTTTTCTGTACATTTTCTTCAGTAACTATAAGTAGTTTTCTCTTCATATCTTTAAATCTCGCCTCAACGACCACACCTCGTCAATCAAGCACAGAAAATACACCAACAGTACTGCGCACTCCAAACACATTTGGGAATTGAAAGACAAAAGCACAAAGCTTGAAATCAAATGGTCAATTGTGAAGCGAGCAAAAGCACTCAAAGCTGGCTCAAAGGTTTATAACCTATGCCCTGCCGAGAAGTTATGCACCTTGAATCTCAAAAACAAAAAGAACCCACTGAACGAAAAATCGCGGACAAACGGACTAACTAGCAAATGCCGCCGCATGAAAAAAGATTTAATGCCCTCTTTTAGCCTGATGATCGCCTCGAGTGTGAAACGTTAGGTTACTGTTTTTTTCTTAAATTTTAAAGTCTTATCCATCTCTTACAATTTTATAAATATACGCTCTGCACTACCAGTGCATCGAGCAATTTTTACTGAGTGGATTTATTCATGATTATTCTGTGTATGTGTAATGTATGTGTGTGTACAGGGAGAAGAACACAAGGTTCAGGTGAGGAGGAGGTTATGGCATGTTCTGTATATATACCAATGTGTACAGGGAAAAGGAGTTTCGGTTTTGTATTTGCCTCGAGCTCATGATTAAACCCCCTTCTTTAAGTTGTACTCATCAATTATGATTAATTTAATGTTCTTACTACTTAGGAGGAATATTTCTTTGGTCAATAAAAGCGTCTGACCTTTTTCAGAATATTGATCATAGTCGCTCGTTCTCTGCCCCATTTACCAGAAGATACGCGTAACAACAAACCGGAACACTTTTTTTCTTTTTCCTAAATGCTCCGAGGAATCTTGACGTAGCAGTTCTGTTTGACTGGTCTTCAAGTTTCCGTGATGATCACTGGAACTTAATTTTGAACTATGTGATAAGGTTCGTGGACAGACTTGGTATTTCACCTGATCCAAGAGGAACCCACGTCTCCATGGTTGGATACTCTTCAACTCCACAGATTCTGTTTAACTTCAAGGCACCTCAAAGCATTGGTTATGTAAGGGATCGCCTTAACATCGTGAGACGTCATGCTGGCTACAGAAGACCTGACAGGTCTCTTAATTTGGCACGGACAAATCTATTTACTAAAAGTGGTGGAGCCAGAAGAGAAGCAAAAAAGGTGAGCTTCTTTCATTTTGAGGACCATGCACTTTTCTTTGCTAATACTGTTGGCAAATGCTCAATGTATCAAGCGTGCAGTGGAAGAAAGCTTTGAAGTTGTGGGTTTAGCCCTAAAAATAGCAAAACGATTGTGTTTTAGGTACTACTGATCATCATTGGACCGAAAGATGAGAAAAAGCCTTATGTTTCTTCAGCTGCAGCCTTTCAAGCGTTGAAGCAAGCCGGAGTTGCTCAATACGTGTTGAGCTTAAGATATTGCATTGATACGCGTAAGTAAAGACATTATACACCTTCAATAGGAAGAGGATTTACTTTTTATCTTACAAAACTCTTAGTACCATCGCACTATAATTTAAAGAACGGCTGGGAATCTCCAGCGAGAAATACAATCCATTTCAATTCGTGAATCTAATGATATCAAATCAATTCTGCGTGCGAGACACATCAATGTTTCTAATTTCTACTGTTCACACTTTTTTAGTTAAGTTCAATATTTCCCTTTCAATTTGGTAGTTTTAGGTTTCAGTTAAAAAACCATTCAGATTCAAAGTCAAAATTTTTTAAAAGTAATTCCACTTGGTCTGTTTTATGTTGTTGTTAGTTTGATTTCTGTCTCCTTTGTATTGTTACCCATACCAAATGTCATTAGTTGCCATTGTGTGGCTCCAGAAAATATCCATCCCCCCCCCCCCAATGGAAGGTTACTTGAAATTGTGTGGGGGTGAGAAGTTTAATATATTTCCAGAGGGTCCAAGAGCACTGTCTGAGGGAAACCTACCAATGTCGTGTTTACGATTTGATGCATCAAAAAATCGATGAATTTTAGTATATCTTAGTTACTAAAATGAAATTAGCACATTTAGTGGACATTTCTGAGCGCACATTTCGGGATAATAATTTATTTTTGAGGAACATGCATGAATATGTGCTTATAGAACTCACTTTCAGGTATTAATTTTTCGTCGTGAAATCGGGTTCTTCTCAAAGACGGTTAAGTTTCCAGATAACAGTATAAAAACAACTTATATTTTTTAAAAAAGGCAACTTTAAGTGCTCGTAAAATGATAAATGTTGACTATTCGTTTCGTTTCATGAAGATAGCCTATCATATTTTGCTATTACTTTTTGTCTTTTTGCAATTATTCTGAAAATATACAATGAAATGTGATTCAATAGAAGTTGAAAAATAGTGTGCTTAACTTTGCACTTGCGTTTATGCTTCAAAGAGAAACCCTTTCTGATAAAACATGGTGGAGGGGAACAAAAACAACCTTTCGAAAAGTTGGATATTCCAGGGGGGAGGACACCAAAAAAAACCTGCAACGGAAATTCAAAGGGGTTGGGATTGGGGGATCGTAAAAAAAAGCCTTCCATGGGGGGTATGGATATTTTCTGGAACTACATATTGCAACTTCTTGTGTTTGGTACGTTTTCTTTTAAGAGACGAAAGAAAGCAAGAAGCAGAGGAAAAAGAGACAGAGATAGAGATCGATAACGCTTTTTAATAATCGGCAATTAGTTTTTACTTGTCGAGTTTTATTTTGGCTTACAGTAAAGGCTGGCCATGCAGAATACTTAGCGGTATTTATTTCATTTTTCATTTTTTTATAGACCCATGCTCGCCGCAGAATCTTTAAGCCCAAAGTTGGTGTGATCCAACCCTAGCTGGCGACTATCTCGTACATGTTAAATGGAGTGGTTATCATGTTCCCGGATCACCTCTTTATGTACGCATTCTTTCTAACCCTTGTGAACTCATCGTATAAAATTCATTTTCTTTACGTAGAGCAAAACGTCGCTTATTACTATAAGAAGATTGTTTTTGGTTAAATACAGGAGTGTCCTTGAAGCCGAAGTTTCCTTTTAAGAATAGCTGGTGTACTGTAGAAGGTTTAATAGCGACACGCAAAATACCTAAAGAAAATCAACTCTGTAAGAGGGCTTCTTTTGTTGTTATGAACAAAGTTAGAATTAAATGATATAAAAGTTTCTTGTGAGGTGATGTTGAGTTTCTCTGTTTCAGTCGCATGGTTGAAAATTAAGGGGTATAAACAAAAATGAAGTGACCGCGCATAGGGAAATAAAGGGAGGAGTTGGTTTGGTACTTGAGGTTTTGGGGGGAGGGTGAGGGAGCATTTTTTTAGCACTTTGTAGTAAAACTACTGAAAGTATAGTTATTGAATTAATGAGACAAAATGTTGCCAAGCAACGTAGCTTGTCCGCACAAAGGACTGGAACAAGTATACAACATAGTTGTAAAAAATTGCTTTTAAGTTTATGTCCTTCCGACGTTCTTTTTTGGCTTTCAATTAACTTTTTCTGTGAATTCAGTTGTTGCAAAAAGTGATAGATATATGTAACAAAGACAAAGATCTCATTATGTGGTCTGGCTGCAAATATCGCTGCATATTCTTACGAGTCGGAGCCAAAATACAATCGGGCGAGAAAAAAATTCCACTGATATTGGCAGCTAAACCGATATTGTACGATACTTCTACTTTTGACTGGAATGTTTCTCTTTTGAACGGCAAATTACTTATAACCGACCAGCTCTGATTTAAATTGCAATATTTTATTGACAAAACTTGGTTCACTGCTGCAGTAAGCGTAAAAGATTTTCTCAAAGACTCTGACTGGCCGCGAGACAATGGTGCTACAAAATTAGTCTAGCCATGACTTGGTCCGAAGCATACGAAATTAAACATTTTTTTTGCTTCTGTATACATATTTTTTTGAGTCACAACTAGAAACTGATTGCTGTTAGCAACCTGCAGTTCATCTAATCAAAGAAATGATAGAAAACAAAGAAAACAAGCAAATTTTTTGTTTAATTTGTCAAACAAAATCTCACTGGAAGTGAACATTCCATAATGTCAAACCTCACAGTGTTTTTTCAATTGTCATCTGCACAAGTTTAAGACACAACAAACTCAATCTTCTTCATCATTTCACTCGATGATTAATTTAGAGGGAGATTTTCTTCTTCAAAATTAAAGGAGCAATTGTTAAATGTAGAAAAACATTTCGTTATTTGTTTTGGATGGTCGGCGGCTCAGTGGCCGAGCGGTTAGCGTATTGGACTCGCAATCTTAGGGTTGACCACTGTGTTGTGTCCTTGAAGAAGACACTATATGACTTGTTCCAGTCGACTCAGCTGTATAAATGAGTACCAGTTCTGCTGCGGGCTATCCTGTAAAGGATTAGTGTCCTGTTCAGGTGGAGTCAAAGACTCTTATCCACTTAACACTACGGAAACAGGAGATAAACGCCAACCTGATGGGCTCAAGAAAGGACTAGCTTATGGCCGGTACTTGCAGCTGTTGTAGATGTACTATAAACACGATTAAAACACCTTTAAAAGCAAATGAGAGTTTGTAGTTTGTTTGCGACTTCGTCCAATTTGAAAACATTCATGAAAAAAAAGCTATAAAGCCAGGGGCGTAGACAGGGGAGGGTTCCTGGGGTTTCGGACCTGCCCCCCTCCCCCTCCCTCTCGCGCCAAGGAACCCCTCCCCCCCCACCCCCCTCTTCTATTTTTAACAGTGATTTTATCCCAGCAAGAGTGTAATGGAGTCTCGATTCCTGAAATTCTTCGTTTTGTTCTATGCTTACAGTAAGTACAGTGAACATCGCGGTGGTATCTATTTGCGTTTACGTAATGAAAGGATTTTAGACCAACTGTTTTCGTTGGAAACAATTTGGAACCCCTTCCCCCTCCCCCTCCCCTCCTATAAATCCTGGCTACGCCCCTGAGAGCAACGGAGAAATGGCTTAGATCTCCTTAACGGCCTATAAAAAGCTTATCAGCAAACTCTGCGAGAAGTGATAATACAAGGTTTAGAACGATTAGTTGTGTTTTAGTGCAGTGTCTTGTGGTCGCTTAAACAATATTCTGTCCACATAAAAGATCACACGTTTCAACATTGACGATAGAATGATTGTGTTTCTGTAGTAAAAAGAGGGTCCGACAATAAATGGGTTGAGTGATTGTGTGCTACACTCTGATCAGCTTCTATATGTCATCCTGAGAACTATGGCTTACCGTAACATTGCTGTCCTTCACTGAGAAAGTCAAGTTCTTGAAGTCTATTTAGCATTTTAATAATATCGTTAAAAGTGCAACTTTTCATTTTTAGAACAGGTTATCAAGCCATTACTTTATTGTAGTTGCTTTATCAAGGATTTTTTTCGAATTATGTTAAAGATATACTTCCTGGTGTGGTGTTGTAGTTTTGGCTGAAACAGAAAACAGCGTTATATAAAAAAAAAGAAATTGCTTTTGTGAATGTTTTGTTGTACTGGTTCAGTCATACTTCAAAAATAATTTTACTTTATAATACATAGTACAAAATAAATATTTGAAAGCAAGCTTTCTACTCCTTCGCGGAGCCTTGTTCACGCTAAGTGAAGATTGTTGAGATGTTAGCGGTAAAGGGCTTTAGTCCACATCTGGGACAATCTGCTGAGGTCACGTGTTTGTAAAGCTCGTGGCAGCTAACATCTCAGGAATCCTCACTTAGGGAAGAAGTCAAAACAAAGGTATTTTTAAGGAACCCAATTTTGTCGGGGGAGGTGGTGGGTGGCGGCACATACCCCCTACCCCACCCCTCCCCACTTTTTCAGAGCTCGATTTCTCAAAACCTGTTTTAGGGGTTTTGGTTTTTGTATTATGAACTCCTCTTTCCACAAAGAAGTCGTTGGTTCAAGCATTTTATCAATATCTATTTTATTGAACATGATATTTGCTCCTGAAATTCAGCATTTTTGAAAAAAGGTGGTGGGTGGCTGCACATAATACCTCACCCCTTAAATTGGGTTCCTAGGAAGTACCATTGTATTGACCTTTAACAAGGCTCGGCGAAAGAGTCGATAGCTTGCTTTCAAATACTATTTGTACTGTGTATTTTAAAGTTAAATGATTTTTGAAAAAAAAGAACTTATAATAAGAAAACTACCATGCTCAACTGCACGGTAAGGTCATGATCTACATGCATGCGTGTATGCAACTGGCTTTACCCAAGCAACTACATTGCAAGTAACAGAAGCAACCTTGGACAGCTGTTGCATACCCAAACCAAGTTCCCAGAAGCATGCAGTGGAGGCTTAGCTTTAAGCAGTTCTCTTAAAACCCCTTGTATCTCCCAGCTTGTAGCTGAAAAGCTGTACCGTGATGAGAAGTCATGACAGAAACGAAACAGTTGTCGACGGTTGCTCCTGTTTAACTTGCAGTAGTTGCTCGGATGAAGCCAGTCGTGCGCATGCGTGTATCTGGTCAAACCGTGGAGTTGAGTAAGGGTGTTTTTTTTCATTTTAAGTTCTACTTTTTGAAAATAAAAAAAATCTTTACTGCACGATTCACATTGTAGATAAAACCATGTCGCAATTAAATTGCACGGTTGTGGCGAGTCTTCACACTTTTTTTGCCATTTTTTTTCTTTGTAAGAAAAGAAGAGACTAAACGTTCAAGTTCTTTACGTATTTAAGTTCATACACAAGGAAGTAAGAGAACCATTGTTGTAATCATACGCTGGTTAAAATTGTTTTTGTTCTTACAAAGCTAGGTATTGCTGTCATTTTGATAACAAGAAAACTTTATATTTATGTTGAGATAAGTGTTTTATTGTAAAAAACGCCGCTTCTAGACATCATACGAAATATTTGTACATTCGGGATACGAGTGACATGCTTCCCCTATCCTCACTAGTAAAGATATCGCTGATGTAATTTATTTATTTTTCCCGCTCATTTTGGTGTAAAAAAATACTCATATCTAACATAAGAAGAAAACTAAACGTTGGCACGAACATATGAAGTTTATCTTCTCTTGGAAAAACGATTTCTCGTGAAAGTTTCTATTTTCCACTAGAAGATAAACTTCATATCTTCCCGCCACCGTGCTATACCCTTTATGTATTTTCGTTATATTACAAACAATTGCTGTAAGTATTGTTACTATAGTATAGTATTGTACTGTACTATATTGTTGTATCATAATTGGCTACATTTCTTTTAGCTAGCCCCAACC